>PVJD01000662.1:174592-380070 GCA_004026545.1 Mormoops blainvillei
TTAGAATAATACTGATAAAATGAATACAAGCATTCCACCAAAAATGAGGAAAACAAAAGAGATAAAAGGTCAGTAGTGAAAAAAAAGTTTCAAATCCTAAAAATAATTCCTTAAACCACATAATAAAATAAAAAACTAGACATACAAAAGGAAAAAATATTTAAAAGTGAAAAAAGAATATAACATCAATATTTTAACACTGAAATTTTAATTGGTTACACTAAAAACAGTTGAATATTTTAGTAAAGTAAATAATAAAACTTTAATTTTGATGAGCAATTTCATAGAACTACCTTTTCAATGGAATAGAGGGTTCTTTATCAAAGGGTAAGACTAAAAATATAGAGAGAGATTTAATACCTGTCTTAATGAACATGTAAAAAAACTTAAAATATTGATCTAAGAAAAAAAAATATATAAGGAAAATATTTCCACAAGTTGCAAAACAACCTCTTGGCAAAATTCTGTTGCTTATAGTTACTACAAAATTCCTCTGCATAATTCAATTAATGTATAAGTCAAGCAAGTAATTATCTAATGTTTCATAAAATATTCATAGAGAACCAGTTCTTGGACAGCCAATGAGAAATGTGTGTGTGTGTGTGTGTGTGTGTGTGTGTGTGTGTGTGTGTATGGAAAGAGAGAGAGAAAAAAAAGCCTGATTATATTCAAAGAGTTTCAAACCAAATAAAGCTAAGGAGAGATTTATTAGTGAAGATGTCTTCGTCCCTTTAGCGGGTGAATATGACTGATAAGTGTAAGAAATAAGAAAGTTTACTACCGAATTTTACATTTCTTTGCTGCTTATTCCATCAGCTTATTTTTTTAGATATTGGTAAATCAATTCAAAAGATTATATGGAAAGATAAAAGACCCAGAATATACAAAATAATATTGAAGAAGAAAAAAGTCAGAAGACTGACACCACGTAACTTTAAAACTTAACAAAAGCTATAGTAATTAAGTCAGTATGGCATTGCTAAAAGAATAAAAAAATAAATCCATGAAACAAAATAGGGAGCCCAGAAATATTCACAAAATAACTTTGTTTTCTTTTGCCTGTGACATGTAACTATAAATGACTTAATTTCTACTTGGTGAGAATTTTCGATGTCCTTGGCAACATTCATTCTTGTGTTTAAAATATTAAATCAAGTCAGAATACTGATTCTAAAATATTGATACATCTTTACATTTTTAACATTTCAACTTTTAGTAACATTTTTCTCTTAGATATTGTTTACCACCTTTTTATTTACTTATAACTGTTATTTATTATCAAAATAGGAAATTCTTTCCCACTTAGAGTAAACAGATGTTTTTATTTCTGAACTCTTAAAAATTCTTTTATAAAATTAGTAATCATAAAATAAATAAAATAAATTTAGTATATTTTAATACTATTCTTCACCTTGATATTCACTTTAGAGAAAATATAGGTTTATTTGTGGAGGAATATTTTTCATGTTTCATTCCAATTCCCTTATTAACATTAAACTGGCACTACTACGTGTGCCTGACTGAAGAAGTAAATGTTAAGTCAACTGAAGTAACAGTGGCTGAAATATGAAGATGGTTTTGATAAGATTATTCCATTAGTAAGTTAAAAGTAAAATTAAAAAATAGATTCTGTGGAAAAATGCAAACTAATTCAGAGAGAGACAAAATGCTGACAATCTTGAAGGTTATACAGGTATTTGATCAGAGGGAGCTGTTTTTAATTGGGGTAGCCCACATCAAATAAATCTCCCATAATTGTTGATTCTTTCAATCACTCATGGTCAAATTTTCAAGGCTAATTATTTTCCTTTATCCAAAATAAATTTACTGTGGTAATTAGAAAATTCTGATCAGTTTGTCTTTTGAAATGATGTGTATTTGTTGTGAATTCAAAGGATTATTTGAATATTTCTTTATATTCATCCTTAAGGTTCAAAAGTTGCCACATATATCAAATATCCTTTGAACAAAGAATACCCTGATAATGAGGGGGAAATGTGCTTACCAAATGCACAGTATATAATAGTATTTACTCCCTGAACTGCATCAAAGAAACAGGACAAAAGAATAGAAAGAAACTGCCAGGCATCAGATCAAGCAAGTTGGTTTCCTTACTAAATAAATAATTTGAAGCTTCTCATCACTCCTCAGGACATGTTCCTATGTCATCTCCACTGACAGTTCAAAACTGACTTTGTGATTCATCTGACTAGGTATCAAAGTTTCAGACAATATCTTCTTTCTCTTTTAAAGTACTCAGACTATAAATAAATCGTTTGGAGCTAAACTATGCTGCAGTTTTCTGAATTTGTGGTGCAGAGGTTTTTCAGGCCTATGCATCTCACATACACGCCCTCAAAATGATGTCTTACAGTCTTACAGAGCAAATCATTTCCCCAATTTTAATGTCAGATTCAATGACTAAGTAAATCTTCATATTATTCTGGACATAGTTTAGCAAACTTCAAGTCAGACACAACGTGTAATACTTAGAAAACAGGGTAGAGAAAAACAGGGTGGTTGGGATTTATCCTTTTATTTATTCCCTTGTTCATGAATTTCAACATGGTCTCTTGATCTTACTTGATTACCACCCTCATTTTTCTGAATTTTGTTGTGAAATGTTCCTCTGTAGCAGCTCCTGTACTCAGGATTGTTATTGCAAATGGTCTTTATTCTTCTTTTCAGTTTTATCTTCCAGTTCTAATCATAATCACTGTTTCTGAGAATTTTCTTAATTAAAATAATAAGAAAAATAGTTATTCAGATGATTAGCATTCCACATATGTTTAAATACTTATAAAATGATTTTAATATTCAAATCTATATAGCCCTTTGGGTTCCTTGCCCTCCAGCCTTTTATAGTCACCTTGTCCTCTTTGCCAAAAAAAACAAAAACAAACAAAAACAAAAACAAAAAACAGACAAACAAAAAATAGTGGTTCCAGTTTTCATCCTGGGTCCTAGTGAAAATCCTCCATTATCATTGCCAATACTTCTGAGGAGGTTTGAAGACTTTGTTATGTTCCTCTAACTTCCCACCCCTAATATCTGTTCCTGGACCTAGTCTCAGTGATTACCCACCAGAGCTATCTTCCTTCTGTTCTGTTCTGTTCATCTGTTTATTTTTCCTCAAATTTAATTCCTCAGGAAAAAAAAAAATCAAGTCTGTAGTAATGACACCGACTGAAAATTTGAGGGTACCAGGGTTGTGTGGGATTCTTTAAAGCATTGAGCCCTGAAGGACAAATAAGAACTATGTGTTGGACAGAAAAGACAGAAAATGTGTCACCTCCAATGGTATCGGATCTGTTGGCACAAAGCAAATTTTACTAAGGGTTTTGTTTTTCTTAAAGCATTAAAAAGTATGTAATTGAGTTGACTATAGTGATAAAAAAAGAGTGAATACTAAATTCACCTATTTGAAGGGAGTGGAGGCTCTGGGGAGAAAAATAGGGCTGGTAAAATCATATCATAGAAAGCAAAAGTAGTCTCATAAAAAGGTAATGCATATAATTGGATGAGTGAATCAAAGGGTTTTAAAATATTAGTGGAAGATATTATTGCCTCAATGATAATATGTGTTTATAATCATTATGTATGATTATGTATGTAGGACAACCAACACACGATGATGTTCAGTTTTGGGAAGTCTGGGCAGAGGACAGAGCATTTGCAAAGATAAAGAGCTTTGGAATAAATGAGATATTTTGGAGTAGCTGCAGTATAGGATGAGAATCAAGAGTCAAATCAAGGTAACAATGCGTGCTATATATTCTGGAACTGATTATAATGGATTTTGTTTTGTATCTATCAGATAAAATATGATTTTCCTTAAAAGATATCAAGAAAAAATAAATTTTATGAGACATTTTACATAATAATGATTTTTAGAAAATCTGAACTAAACTAAGAAACACTGCAGATAATAGAGCAGTAAAAGAGAGATTCAGTTGTTCAGGTTATAACAGGGTATGTGCCAAGATGTAATCCTACCTGGTGAGGTAAACACAGGTTTACCTCACCAGGTTGTGAGTATGTGAAGCAGATTTTATCTTAGATTATTATTTATTAATTATTGTATTATTTTTCATATGAACAACTGTAAATCTACTTTTGCCCCACCCTGTATGAAGACAATGGAAACAAACTAAACATTGAAATAAGAATTTTCAAGATGACTAATTTTTTTATTTACAATTCTTTAAACAATTCTCTTATAGTCTTCCCATGATGCATCTGACCTCTTCTGCTTTTAATGTTTCCTTCATTGTTTCACTCTTTTACATCCTATCAAAAATTCCTTTTCTTGTCTTATATTTATATTCTTATTAAAAATGACTGAACTTGCACTTTTCTATGAGAATTAATCCAATATGGTCTCATATTCTTTCCTTTCCTCTTTGTAGTAGTTCCAACAACCAGGAAGTGAAGTCACTTTACCTGCTTTTGATTTGGAGTTGTCTTCCTCTGACAAATAAAATGCAGAAAACATGGTGGTATGCTTCTTTGCAGCCTTGACTTCATTTGGTTTTGTATATTTGCACTCCCTCTCTTAAAGTTCTGAAAACATGTGCACAAACCCAAGCTAGCATGCTGAAGAGTGAGACTACATGAAGAGTCCCCCAAGCATTCTTAGGTATCATTTATGAATGCCATTCAAGAGTGGACCAGCCACAGCCACCGCGGAGGACTAATCAGTATGCTAAGCTGCAAATGACTAAGAATGACCCAGTCCAGAAGAATAACCCAGGTATTTTGCAAATCTGCAAATACATGAACTAAAATAACTACTTCTATTGCTTTAAGCTATTAAGTTTTAGAATGGTTTGTTACACAGAAAAGTTATCTGAAACAAGAATCTTCAAAACACAGAAATCTAATACTGACCATCAAAATTTATTTTTCTCTTATGCTCTCTTTCCTAAAATCTTATAAATTAGTTATTATCTCCAAGTGTATATGCCATGGCAACTTAAATGCTTACAATATTGAAATCATTATCCCATCTCGAAATGTTTTTCTTATATTTATTTCTTCAGCTTTATTACTACAGAATCATACAAATTTGAAAATTATTGTAATTATGAATTTCTCCTTAATATATCACCAATCAATGAACCATTTTAAATGTCTCACCAGTGTATCTTTTTTTTCTGTTTATACTGTATCTTACAGAACAAATTCTACTGCCATAAAAATCTCATGTTTCACCCCTTCACCCTTCTCCACCTATACCTGAACTTCTGGCCAGTTACTAAACTTTTTATTATATTATTGATTTTGTATTTTCTAGAATGTCATATAATTAGAATCACAGAGACCAGGGCCTTTTCAAATTGATTTCTTTCACTTAACAAATATGCATTTCAGGATCTTTCATGTGTTTTTGTGAGTTGACAGCTCAATGATAGATGATATTCCATTGTCTGGATGTGCCACAGTATATTTATCCGTTCACCTACTGAAGAACATTTGAATAAAGCTGCTACAAACATTGTGCAGTTTGTTGTATGAACATAAACCTTCAGGTTATGGGGTATATGTTGAAGAGTATGATCACTGGATCACACACTGGACTATGTTCAGTTTAAAAGAAAGTGTCAAACTGTCTTCCAGATTGACTGTACCACTTTTCATTTCTGCCAGAAATGAATTAGAGTTCCTGTAGCTCCACATTCTCATCAGTATTTGGTGTTATCAGAGTTTTGAATTTTAGCCATTCTAATAGATGTGCTGTAGTATTTGTTTTTATTTATGTACAATTCTCCAATGACATGATGCTGAGCATCTTTTCATATGCTTATCTATCATCTGTATGTCTTCTTTAGAGGAAGACTTCTTTAGACCTTTCACTCACTTATTAACTGAGTTGTTTGAATTCTTATTGTTGAGTTTTAACAGTTTTTGTATAGTTTGCATACAAATTATCAGATGTGTTTTGCAAATATATCTAGTCTTTTCCTTTTCTTAACAGATTCTTTTACATAGCAGAAATTGTTACTTTTAATGAATACAAGTGCTTTTTTTTCATAGATTATGCTTTTCGGTGTTGTATCATATATTATCACCAAACTGAAAGTTGCCTAGGTTTTCTTCTATGTTATGTTCTAGGATATTTATAACTTTGTGTTTTAATTAGGTCTACAATCCACTTTGAATTAATTTTTGTGAAAGGTGTAAGTAAGGTCTGTGTCTGGACTTATTTTTGCCTGTGGATATTCAATTATTCTAGCACCATTTCTTGAGAAGGCTTCTTCCCCCAACCCCCACTTAATTTCATTTGCTTCATAGTCAAATATCACTTGGTTCTTTTTGTGTGAGTCCATTTCTGGGCTCTCTATCCTGTTCCATTGACCAATTTGTCTATTATTTTACTAATACCACACTGTCCTGATCGCTGCGGCTTTATAGTAAGTGTCAAAGTTATAGTATCAGCTCTGACTTTATTCTTCTTCTGCCTCAATATTAGTTGACTATTCTTGGTCTTTGCCTTTTTAGAAGTACATGAGAATCAGTTTGTTGCTATAAAAAAGAGTAACTTTCTGGGATTTTGATTGGCATTGTGTTGAATCTGTACCTTAAATTAGGAAGAATGAACAAAATTTATTTTTCTATTATAAACATGAATATTTCTATTATTATTTGCACTTTTTAACATCTCTTTGATTCTCTCATAAGTTTTATAGTTTTCCTCATACAGATCTTGTATATGTTTTGTTAGATTTAAATCTCAGTGTTTCAGGTTTTTATGTTAATATAAACTGTATTGCATTTAATCTCAAATTCTGGTTGTCTGTTACTGGTATATAGTAAAACAATTGATTATTCTATATTAATTGCAATTTTGTTATAATCATTTAACTGTTTCAGAAGCTTTTTGTTGATGTTGATTCTTAATGACTTAATTAATAATGTTGATTTTTTTCATGTATAACTTTCTGTGGTTAATTTTGTAATATTACTCTCTATTTACCCTAGATCTCTGGGAGAGCAAGGGTCATGGCTTACTTTATGAAAATTTCAAATAACTTCCAACATGTATTTCACATTATAGGTACTTAACAGGTGGTCATTCAAAAGGCGAATGAATGAGAAAATAACTCAGCCTGTAAGATAATTTAGTATAACCAACACTAAAAGATAAGAAAAACCTCACTCAAAGCATTTTGTATATTTGTGCTAAGGCAAAGAATGCAAAATAATACAAGTATGGTTTTCAAATTTGAAAATAAAGCAAGGTTGGCTTCTAAAATAAGGTCATTCAAATGCAGTATATAACACATGGTTATTTCTAAAATATATTATTCCTAAAGCTTTTGAATTTCTGAAAATGCATTGTTATCAAAGCAGACATAGCACAGCTTGCCTTATACTTTGATGTTGGATGACTAGTTCTTAAGCTATGTTTTCTTTGTGGATAAATCCTTGGTTGAAAGGTTTGCAAGTCCACTAAAACCAAATTCAAAATTCTAAATATGAGATGGGATAATACATCTTTATCATTAACTACTTCACTGAAATAAAAACTGATTATGATAATACAGTGAGGTTCATATCTGACTTTTAATTTGAATACTAATTTTAGTATTTTTCTTTTAAATATGAAGTTGTTTATCTTATCCTATAATTTTGGATTACCCTCTGGCAACAACCAATGTTATGTTGTGTTAATTATGTATGCCAATTTAACTAATATACATTTAACAAAGCCAAATACAGTAGAGTTCTTACAATGTTGTTATAATGTCTTACATTTGCAAAAATATTTCAGTCTAAGTGATTGTTAATAAGAATATATATGAAATGTTTTCATCTGTACCTCATACAGAATCAAGGGATTTGATGGAAAAGAACATGTAATTGCACATTTTGTGTGCAAATATATTGTGGGGAAAAATAAGTCCATTGCCACCAACCGGTGCATCACAAATGCAAGGGTATTTTTGACTGTTCCTCAAACCTGACTCCATTTCAAAATGAAAATGAGTCAGAACAAACACATTTGTAGGCAAATACAACTTAAGCAAATATCTACTATATAAATTGTATACATATAAATGCAGAAAAGCTGTACTTTTTATAAATATAAAGCTGAGGCATTAGATGAGACAACAGGAACATAGGGATCCATCCCCTGCTTTTCAGTACAGTGGCATGCAACCCTGGCTGTGTTCCATTATTACGGAGCTAATAAGATTTTAAAAACACCTAACCCCACTTTAAAAAAATGCAATTTTGAAATACTAGGCTTGTCTGTGTGACTCACTGTGTGAGGAAGATATAATCAAAATAATCCCAAGAACACTAGGGAAATATGCCGTAGATACATGTTCATTGACCATATGTATCTACCCATTCTGTTTTCCCCAAAACTCATTTTGTGAGTCTCTGATTTCTTCATTTAGGTTTCCAGAGATAGAGGGTTAGAATATAGAACATTTTATTTTTATTTCTTTGCAAATCATTAGTTGTAGAATAGATGAAATTGAAGAGGCAACCATAGACTATGCATGAAGTGTACTAACCATTCTGGAGTCTTCTGTGAAGGAAATAGGGGCTCATTAAAGATTTTTAAGTAAAAAGAGTTATAGCTGTATTCTAAAAAGCAAACTCTAGTTGCAGTCTCAATTAAATGAGACTTAAGGAGGCCAAGCATAAATAGAGACATACTATGAACACTGAAGTGAGGAATGAAGGGCAGAAATCAAAAGGGGAGAGAATTATATTTCTACTGAATACTAACCAGTGTGTATGTCAAATGAAATTCCAAAAGGTCAAGCAAAAAACAACTGCTGTGGAAAACCACACTACCAGTGAGCATGTTTGCAAACTCACATGGGGCTGGAACATGTGAAGGGTTCTAACCAGCTGATGCTGAGAAAACATCATTCTATGTACAGCATTCAGAAGACACACCACAAGTGTCATACCTTAGTACCGGTACTAAAGTAGACCTAGCATAAAACTACGATTACCTCACTCCACAGAAATTTACATTCAAATCTCAAGAGAATTAAGCTCATTGGGAAGCAATTTACCTATTAGTTGGATAAATCATGCTTTTGCATTCTTAGAAGGAATGCAATTTAAAAACAAAACCTGCAATAACAGAACCTTGCAAATGATTAAAAAAATAGTAGACATGTAAGAAGCAGGCAAATGTGAAACACAATCAGTAAAATATATAATCAATGACAGCATATCATAAAAGAAAAATATGTCAGTAACCTGCATTCAGTGACTCAGAGAAGCAGGGCAGAACTCTGTCTCCCAGCTTGCCCCGTCAGAGAACGAGGCCAGGGGTGAAGCTCAGTGAGTCAGAGCTGCACAGTAAGTGTTGAAATAAAAGACCACAACAGCGTAATCACTAAAAAAGGACTTTAAAACCAGTTATAATATTTATAAAAATTTAAAGTAAACCGTGAAGATGAGGAATGACATGAAAGACACTTTAAAAAAATAGAACGTTTAAAACTTGAACATTATATATATGATATTTAATAACATAAATTCACTGAGTAGACCTGACAACAGATTAACATTGCTGAAGAAAAGGTTAGTGAAAATTAGAACATAGCAATAGAAAATATCCAAGCAGAAGTAGAGAGAGAAAAGAGAGTGAAGAAAAACGAACAAGGTTTCCTTAACTTGCAGAATAATATAAAACAGTCTAACATACATGTATTATGTCTCAGAAGGGCAAGAGAAAAAAAGAGCAGAAAAATAAGAGCTTGCTAATGAAAGCCAGTGCAGACACTTGAGGACAGCAACAATGCAGGCAGTGGGGGTGGGAAAGTAGTTGTGTCAACACACACAGTAATGTACCTGTCACTGATCAAGTTGGCGCAAATTGATCTTGTGGTCAAACTGGGAATTAAAGTATATGTAATCATATGCAAGCTACTTATGAAACACCTTCTTTTTGTCACAAGCTGGCCAAGGTCCTGGACAGTGACCGTTTTGAACTATAAGAATTCCAAGTTAGATGAATTTTTAGAATGGATTATACCAAGAAGAGGAAGGGAAACTGCTCAGGGCACATCTACCAATATCTAGTAAATGGGAACAACGAGGGCCTGAATTTGCTCACCAGTAGGCTGAACCACGGGGTGGGACTAAGAGGTTTTATTAAAGTGCAGTAGAACTTTTCCATTGGCTGAATAAAGGTGAAGAATAATTCATATTCGATCTGAAATTGCAAAACATCACTGAAAGATATGTTCTTTTAATGCATTTTTGTAAATGATTCAAAACACTAACAGGACATGTTAGAAGCATCAAGAAAATACGCTGTAGGGCTAAACATTGTGAGGTCATATTACAAATTTAGAGTGGGCATTACTTTCTTTATATTCTCCCTTAAACCCTACAACTGCACTAGACACTTAGTAAAATTTTAGCAAAAAAAAAAGTTTAATTGATTAATATAATTTGTGTTTAAGCATTGGAGAAGATTGCAATATTCACGGTGAGTGCTAAAGGAGGAAAGCCCTACAAACCTGGAAAGACTTACATTACTTAGAAGAATGAAGCCATGGCCTCCAGCGTGGCAATGAGAATGTGTTACAATGGTGAGTGCAGGTAAGAATTTTTATAGAAGATACTTTGTATATTTTCAAAAAACACAAAACAGTGAAATGGTAGTGGGCAGGAGCTTTTATTGAGTTTGGACATGTGGAATTTAACTAATGAGAGCACAATAAACTGGTTTACTGAGGAAAAGGCGAGAGATTGTATATTTAACTCGGTCACAAAACAATGAGAATAAAACTGACCTGAGCTGAAGTAATTTCTGACCATAAACTTAAAACACAGCCAACATGAATATTTCCAAATGTTAACGCTTTTAGGGTATAATATAGCAGTGTGTGGCCATAAAGTCTGTGGTGCTGAAAATAGCGTAATCTTCTGATAGTTAAAAGCATTGATTAGGAGGAAGTAAACAATTGTGGCAAAGTCTGTGGAACAGTTAACATTTCAAAGTGTTAAGTAACACTGCAGTCTTTTTAATATGCTACCTCAGGCAGCCTTTCCATTGCAAAATCTTGTATGGAGTATATGATCTGTGGCCCTGCTTCTAGCCTCTGTCAATGTTAATCCATCCAGATCAATCTTAGGTATCTAGAGGTTGTTTCCAGCCTGTTTATAGAAACAGCACAGTCAAAAACAGCCCTGTTTTATATCAGTTGCAGTGAGGACTTTTACTTTTGTTGATATGTAGAGAAATTTCTCATTTTTTAGTTCATTTTATTTCAAGCTTAGTAAAAAGTAAACATTTCAAAATACCTTTCCAAAAAAACTAAAAAACTTCTTTATTGTTTTCTATAATTGTTTAACAATTATGCTAGTGATAATGCTAGTTGCATTCCATTCAGTTTCTCCTGCTTTCCAAATCAGCCACTGATGCTATAATAGACAGATAGACAGATAGATAGTCAGATAATAGATAGATGTAGATAGACACACTCAAACACACATTCACACACATATATATTGCTTTACATATAGATATACAGTTTATAAAGAAGTTTGGCAGAAGACATAACTATTTAACCAAGATCATTTAAATGTCACCGCAAAGTTATTGGTCACTAATTCAAGTGCTTTGTAATGATTATGTCCTCTTCTTAGATATGGAAGCACTCTTGAAAATAACATAGGTATTTTTATAGTTATTAAATATACACTGTTGAATGTGATTATCAGCACCTGGATCTGTGCACTATTCATTGTTTATTTACTGGGAAATTATTAGATCTCCGGCATCTCGCTAGGCTCTAGGAATACGATCAGTTTCTCTTCTAAATGAAATTACTCCTGCAAATCAAGTAACTACTGTAGAACTTAGTTTAAATACAAAATTTTTAATGTCTCATTTTAAAAGATTTTGTCTAAATGAAAAAAAGACTTCCAATTTATACTGGCAATATATCTAAGAAGAATATTGGGGAGGTAGAAGAGGGTAAAGGGGAGGAAAATGGCATGGGATGGTGAACACACAATGCCGTATACCTATAATATATTATAGAATTGTACACCCGAAACCTGAATAATTTTATTAACCACTGCCACCTCAATAAATTCAGTAGAAAGGAGAACATTAATCCATTCCAAAATCAATCCTAGAGACTATAATTAAATAGCAACTTGGGAAAAAAAGAGTAAAATCAAAACATGGCTGGTAGCAATCCACTCAGTAGTTATAGATTCAGTAGTAGACATTTTAAGCTCCTCTGACATATGTTTTGAACTTGGCTGCTACCTCTATTCTTTTTGTCATCATTAAATGAGTTTTAAAACAAGAAGAAAATAATGACAGTGGTTAGTTTTACATATAACTTCTCTCACTTTTTTGATAATTTGGGGACATATCTCTTTGAAATAATGCCCCTATGTAACAAGAATCTACAAGATTCTGAGTATCAAAGCCATACATTTGTGACAACAAATATGACCCGTGTAAAAACCATTTTGGGGTAAGGTGGGTTAAACAAAACCAAGTTTCATTTAAATCAGGTAGAAAATGGGTTTTAAGATTATCTGTAAAGCATTGGAACCACATAACTGCTTGAGAGAATTCAACAAATTTTGGATAAGTTCAGTAGAATTTATATGGCTCATTATTATAAGTATATATTTTTCTTGGCACTGCAATTTTATTTTCAAAGTTTCCACTTTAGTGTATTATACCTTAATACCATTACTAAGGGTGATTGCAGGTTTTCAAACATAATTAATGAGCTTTCTCTGGTACCATACATTCTAGTCAATGATATATATATGGTGCTATGACAATTTATGTTTTAAAATAATATTTGTTCAATTATTCAATATGTTATTTAATTTTACTTTACTCTTTCATACAATTAGGTACTGGAGAATAAACATTCCTAATATTAGCAATAAAAAGTTTAGAATTCCAGTTCTTAATGCAATTATAATGACCTGGAAATAACTAGGTTCCAATGTACCCAATTTTTATCCTCATTTTTAAAATTCAATGATTTTTCAAGTACAGTTTCTACATATTCCATTGTGAAATAAAAATATAAAGTTAAAAAATATATAAAATGCTAAAAATACAGCTTCAAAGATGCCAAAATTTTGTAATATATTTCATTCTTTGAAGATAGATTCTCTTTATAACTCTAATGTCAATTACTTTGCTTTGGCAATTTTATTTATTCACAATAAATAAAATTTATATAAATTCACAAAAAAAGTCATGTTATAAAAAGTTTTTTTCTTAATCAAATATGATCCATGTCATTTATGTTTACAACATATTCTGTTTCTTGTTTTAACAATTTAATTAGTTACTTAATGATTTGGTTTAGTCTCACATTCACTTTTAGAAAAAAGAGAAGGAAAAGAAGCAATAAATAAAGCCAAGCAATTTAACCAACACCCAAAAAGTTAATGACGATATTTACTAACAGCAATACTACTGGCAGCCAGTATTTGGGAAATGACCTGTCTTTGCTTAATTGTAATGACATTTTCTACCTGATAGAGGAGACTTTCTGGTCAGTGGGGGGAGCTACCAAAACCGTGAGCCCCCCTAGATGTCTCAATAGTTATATTAGCATTTATCCATCTGTCCACACCAAATTATCCTCAGGACCCAACCCTGGTGACTCAGATCTACTAACAGCTTACAAAAGATAAGCTTAAAATACAAAATGAAGACAAACAATGTAAGATTTGATTCCAGTTTTCTGTCAATATTTTTTGCATGCACGCTAAACATTCTTCTACCACTTTTACTTAAAGGGAAAAAAATAATTCATAAAAAATAAGTAATCATTGTTAAAAGTTAATGTTTAAATATTTTTACTATTTAATATTTAAAGAAGTTATCTATTGTAAATGATACAATATTAATTTGAAAACCATATATATACATACTATTTGCATGCATTAAACTTTAAAATATTAGCATGATAAAAAGTTGATTATGTCAAAATGTTAGCCTCTAAAGGTAAAGAATTCAATTATATTTTCTTGCTTTTAAGTTTCTGATAGCACAATGCAGAAATCAAGAGCTATAAAATAAAATAATTCTAGTATTACAGATGACAGGATATTTAGTGCTATAATATTTGCTAAAGCAATTTATATGGGAAAGTTAAATTAAGAGAAAAGCATTGTAGTACATGTCAAGTGACAAAACTAAAACAATTTAGTAACTAGTTGGATGTTCTTATTAAAGGAAAAATAATCCATGGATTGGGAGACTACCCTGAGTCACTGTAGTGTGTGTGTTTGTTTTGTTTTGTTTTTAAATATCACTTGAAGAATGAATAGCAGTAACATTTTGATTATCATCAAAAGCATAACTCAAAAAAATTTAATTGAGTAATATCAATGTTACTAAGTGGGGATATGGAAAAGAAAATTTATATAACATTCTTCTAAAACATAAACTAATATAAGTTTTTCTTAGATTTCTTCTCAAGTATTCCCTATGCGGTGGCAACCTTGCTAGAAATGTTTTTTATCTTTCCCAGATTTTGAGACATTCAAATTCTTCTCCTCTTTATTAAGCAGAACATCTCGGCATGAGCCCATCTCTTATCTTCAAATTTACCTATCCCAGTGCAAACAAAGTGTCTCTTTTTATAAGATCCATTTTCCTGTGAGTACAATTTTAGAGACCATCTTCTTGTCTTTGAGTATAATCATGTTTCTAACTTCACTAAAGTTAATTTCTTAAAAACAATATTGTGCTCTTAAGGAGGAATTTTGGGACATATATATTTTTCCCATTATACACAGACTGAATCACAAAAAGAGAAACCTGAATGGAAAAGAACAAACAAAACTCAGAATAAGGAATAAAAATGGACCCTGTAGGGTAAAATAAGAAATTGAAACTTTTGTAATAAAGGTTTTATGTTTGTATATAAAGTAAGATAAATTTGATAATAGAAACCTAGGTGATTTTTTTAAAATTTTGAGGATGATAAATGGTTTTTGAGGGATTAGAATCCAATGTGATAAGTATCAGCAGCACCTTAGCAATCATGGCAGTTTTGAAATACAACAATTAAATTTAAAAGAAATGTGATAATGGGTCACAGATCAGGTCAAAGCTGAAAGAGAGTGTGAACAGACAGGAAAAAAGTCTATTGAAGCAAACCAAATTGGGTTTCAACTCAAGTAGGGACAACCAGGATGAAGATGGGAGGGCAAAGCTGAAGATAGAAAAATCAAATCGCGTGACATAGAATGATATGTTGGATTTACATTTATATATAAAATTTAGAGTGCTGGGAAACACACTTAAATTGCATACATGCTAACTCTGTAAGTAGCCAAGGGCAAACAAACAAAAATATCTCATAATAAACAGTAAATCCAGTAAATCAGGCTTCACAAGGTTGAAAATAAGTTTAATATCTTGAAAATTATGTTTTATCATATAGGTTCATCCTTATCTGTTTTGAGCATTAGGGGATTTTTCTACAATTTTTTACAAAAATAAAACATATCCTTATTTTATATATTTTAGTATATACCAGAATATCTGACCCATTCTAAATTAATTTAATGTAATTTTATAGTGTCTTTTTTATTGTTTCTATTTTTTAATTGTTGTTCAAGTACAGTTGTCTCCATTTTTCCACCACCATTTTCCCCTGCCCCACTCACTCCTACTTCCCACCGTCAATCCTACACCATTTTGACCTTGTCCATGGGCCCTTTATACATGTTCCTTGACGACCAATATTGTTTCTTAAACCATGTATATTCTGAGTGACCTCCAAAATGAGGTAGCCTTGTTCCAAAATGTTAATATGGTGTTACCCATGTAGGTATGCCCTTTGTGGGAAGGAGGCTGTTAGAACTTCTAATTATATGTATTCTAAATCTTCTTATCATATACTTTTGTATATATTTAAAATACATGTAGTACAGTCAATGTGCATATTTATGATTTATAAATAAACATATTTATGTATAATAAATACATGCATGTAATATTATGTGTGTGAGTATGTATATATATTACATCCTAATTCTTTTGCATGATGAAAAAGATCTGGGATCCACTGTTAAGTGATGAACTAACCATGGCTGACAATACCCACAGACAAATATTAAACTACGTTAAATCTCATTCATAAATATATCTCTCTTCATATCACTGATGTTCAGAGACAAAGCTGCATATAAGCCCCTACCTGTCCCATCACAACTATATTCTGACACCTCAGAAAAGAGAGAAGTTCCCTAGTTTCTACTGGAGGAGAAGCCTTAGCGAGCCCCCAGACACCCTGGCTACCACTCCCCCAGGACTGAAAGGAATATTGCTCAGAGGTGCCACACCACCCATGTCAAGCTGGCTTCCTGCCTTCCCTGTGAGAGGCTATCGTGATTAACTTTATGAACCTCAGTCACCTTATATACCCTTAGAACCCAAGCTTCCAGGTCCACTGCCCATTATACACATTTATTAATCAGACATAATTACTTTTACTTGTACAACCTTAAAATCACCTTATGATTCATGTTGACTGGCAGGTCTACAATCAGCAAATTCTCAAACTATTCCTGCATGTCCGTCTACCACTTTTAAAACAGAAACTGCCATAATCTGATAACACAGCTATTTCTGAAGTTCTCAAATGAACATTTTTTCGATTTCTTTTTGTTTAATAACCACTTAAAGCAGGACTCAGAGATAGAAAAACAACAACAAAACTACTCTCTGAACATGTTTCTATCATTCTAACTCAGTTTCTTTTCTATCAACATTTTGACCTTATTGAAAACGCCAATCACCTTTTTTCTATGAGATGCTTTCTTCAACCCATGTCTTCATTTCATCCCCACTCAACCTGGAGTCACTGTTCCACAATTACAACAATGCCCTTGCAGACACTTTTAACTCCCTTTCCTCTTCACCATCTGTTTTACCTGATACCTAGTTAAACTCAGTTTTCTGCCTTCCCCACACTGACTTTTCTCACCTTAAATTTAAGACTACAAATTTCAAATGATTACTTTGTATTACTCAAAAATCTTGACTATATTTTTACATTTTATTTAATTTCCTACTACCCCAAATCCTTATTGTTCACTTTCTATTTCCCTTCTAATTTTCTTTTTCCCTATTTTTTCCTTCATTCTCAGCTGATGGCCTTGGCTCATGCTCCGTCGGGAAGACAATCTGAGCTTCATCCTATCAGGTGCAAAAGCACATTCACACGCATTCTCTGCCTCTCATTTGCTACCATGGAAGAAATATCCGTACACTTGACCTGCACTTATAAGCTTGTTCACTTGTATTCTGGACTCTCTCCCCTCTCTTTTTTCCAAAAAGTTATTCCTACTCTCTTCTACACTATCCATTTCTCCATTTCAACTGGCTTGACCATATGGGGTATATGTGGTGATCCCTAATTTTATATCTGAGTTCTCCAAACCTCAGACTTCTCACTGAACTTGTTTATGTATACTTCTTCTAGTGAACTCAAATTTAACAGGTCAGAAATATGCGATTCCTGTTCCCGACACTCTCATCTCATTCTTATTTAGTACTCCCCTGCTCAATAATAACCATCACTTTCAATCAGTCATTCAAGTTAAAAGTTGAGGAATTGTCTGTAAGTACTACCTGTCTCTTGCCCCAATACATCAGTAATTCTTGGTCTTCCCTGTCTTCAAAATCTATCTTAATGTCTAATATCTCTGCTTTTTACTAGCTATTTGGCACTGTGTTAACCAGCAAAATTTCTTCTTAGAGTAATTAATTAACCTCCTATTTGTTCTCTTCATGATCACATTTTACCCCTGTATACTATTCTTCATACAGTTGTATAAAACTCTTCAAAGTGTTTTCTATTGGCCTTGAAATACACCCTAAACTTTCTCCTAGCTAAAGTAGCTCTAAATCATCTGCCTTCTTCATAATACCTGAAAGATGATCTCACCCAATAATTCTCTTTTTCTTGCTTCTATGGTCCAGTTACACTGCTCTTCTTTTCATTTTTTGAATGTATGGAGCACATTCTTATTTCAAAATCTTGCTTGGAATATCATTCTACTCAATCTTCCCAAATAGTTCCAATTTGGAGAGTGTGTGTTATGTTCTCAGATAGCAATGAAAGCAGGTGAACATGTATACCCTTTCAGCATGGATTTAGCCTTTTTTTCACAGACTATTATTTGTGGTCATTCAGAATAGTGAAAGTAAGAAAAAATGAATGAAAATTAACCAGGCAAAGAAAAAATGTATTCTTACTTCAAAAAATTTTCAATGTCTTGTCAGTATTTTAGGCAATTATTTAAGTAATAATCTCATTTAGTATGTGGCGATGGTGAACATTCCATTAGAGGCCAGCTTTGTACCATGTATGCATGGTTATAGGATTTAACATTGCACTGGATTTTGTTTGTGTTTTTAATAATTGGTTAATGGAGGATACAGCAGACCATGTTCCTGTTCATGTTATATTTCATTCGCAGTGATTTTATAATATTTCTTTTGTAGCATCATGCATACCATATATGGATTTTTAAAATATGTGAATTGAAGATTTATGCAAAGTGCCTAAGGGCCGAATGGAGGGGGATGTAAGGGATTTTCATTAGATGAGTCAGGAAAGCTGTCAGTTATCTTCTGATCAATCCCATATGAATTTAGTGAGGGAAAAAATCAGAAGCTAATAGAAAGAGAATATAGGGAGATACGTGTGTAGAGAAAGAGATAAATGGAATTGTATGTGTTTTTGTTTTTTTTTAAGGCAGGGAAAGAGCATAATAAAAAGCGTGTGGATATATAAGCAGGAGCTTTAACAGGGAGGGGCTATTAAATAACCAACCTGACTCTCTGTTTTTGTGGATTAATATAAAATTATTAGTTTATGTCATATAAAGAGAAAAAATGATATTTAAAACAAAAACCTAGACTTTCTTTGTAACTTTTTCTTTTGCAAATATAAAACCTCTGCTACATGATATTGAATGTTTACTCCAAAAACGGGGGGTAAGAGAAACCAGGAATTGCTCAAACCAAAGTCAGTGGCTAAGGCAGGATGAACATTGCTTTTCTATCAGCTTTGTGACATCTTTTCATTGATAGCATTTCAACAACCAAAAGATATATATCACTAAAGGAATACCAGAATATGCAAATAATGAAAAATTCTCTTTGAGAGAGTAAAAATAAAAACCCACAAGAAAACAAGCCTACTCTTCTCTTTTCTAGAAGATAGCATCAAAATTTTCTCTTTTATGCAAGCTGAAAATCCATAATACCTTTAATATGTTCTGCAACAAATCATAAGAATTCATTATGCAATACCAGGTATTCTGCATATATAGATAACCATTTCTATTTTCCTTGCCTTATCCTTTCTACATGCTGGCTTCTGAGTATGTAATCTATGCTTTAGACTTGCTATTCTTTTTGTCAACTCTGTTTCATTTTATGCATATCAACTCTAGCAATAGAGATTGTCTGGAATCAGCAAAGCAATTCTATTAAACAGGTACTCAAACAAAAATTGTCAGTTTACCACATGGAGAGCTAAACAAAAAAGGACTGAGAAAGGTAATTTTCTCAATATAAATCTAGATGTGAATTTTTTTATGAAATAACTTAGATACCAACTGATTTAAAATTAAAGAATACTTTACCTCTCAACTAATTCTCTATGCTTTATAAGAGATGATAAGTTTACTAAATCTAAGCCATAATACATAAGCAAAGTAAATCTAGATGTTGTTCTTGTATTAGTCACTTGGCTTTAATTAAATATTGTGAAAAAGGAAAAATATAGAGAGAGAGAAATACTTAGTGTGTGATGGCTAAATTATTTTCAAGTCTGTGAATAGTGAATCACCGAAGAAAAAATTAAAGAAGATTTTCAAAAAACAACATCAGAAATCTTGACAATAGTGTGTATAGTTGTGAGTATAGCTACAATGTTAGCAGGAGATGGAACTGGGAGGAGACTGGAAACCTTAGAAAAATTTTACAAATTAGGTAAATTGAGTGCAGTTTCATAGAATCAGTTTTGGACATGAAAATTATCAGAATCCCATGGTAAAATGGATGTGCCTCTCAATCTTGTTCTATTTTCTTCAGATACCAAAGGGCCCAAATATCTAACTTGTGTGTGTACATAGGGGAAGGGAGAAGAGTTAGCAACTGTGAAAATTGTCACTTTATTATTTGTCCATTTTTCCTAAATAGTTTCAAGACCATCTCCTGAATCCCTGGAGTACCGATCTTCTAGGATCTTGAGGTCTGTCTAGAAGGGTTATCCATGTTTATATGGGGAAGGAGGAGTCATGCTATCAAAGAAGAGTCTAGTGTTCTCTGACAGATAGGAATTATTCATATCAACCTAGAGCTATCCATGAAATGTAATCCCTGTTGAAGGAGGCTGGTTTATTAATCTGTGCCTTTGATACTAGGCCTTATGTAAGTGTTCGGTTTTCTAATCTTAGAACCATTGAAATACTCCTACCTTTAATTTTGGGTGTTAAGGTTAATAAGAAAAAAATACTATGATGAAGCCACTCTTCTAGGTGCATTTATTGGTTCAATGCCTAAACTACACAATTTTACACATTCTTGTCTATGCACCTGTATTTCGCCAACAAATCATATTTAGGATGCTAGCCCACTAGATCATGATAGCAGACTAGCAATAATGTAAAAATAGACAAGTGTATCTGTAAAAAAAGGAGTTTCTATAGTCCAGTTAGGTAATATCTGTACAAAATTATAGAATAGATTTCAAACTCATAAATGATCTACCAGAATCTGTTCTAAAATTTAAAAATTCTTCTCAAAAACAGCTTTGAAACATACCCATACATTGTTTAAATCTTTTAAAAGACAATTGGCAAGTATTTTCGTCAAATATACTTTTTTGCTGTGACTATATATGACATCTTAAAGTAAAGGCTTTTAATAATCACCTTAAATGAAACATGCAGGTGGGATAAGGCGCTGCTGCCCACGGCCGTATGTACTGCTTTGCTTCCTGCCAAAGTAATTGTGGTCATGTAGCTTCGACTTCTCTTTGGGCAAGATATTTATCTTTCTTCGCTTTAATCTGTCCTAATTACTTTGGTTTCTTTACCACCATCACTCACAAAGAACCTAATTGCTTTCTTGGAGATGCCAGTCCTATTTGAAATCACCAATATACTCTGTCACGGAGGGAGAAGCCGAGTGTCTGTTGTCACATCAGCATCTCTGCTTCTCGCAGAAAAGCAGCCACAGCTGTTTTTAGTAAGACTTCTCATTTCATGTTCAGGGTTATGGAGAGGTCGAAGTCTTTTTTCTTTTTTTTTTTAATGAGATGACCTTCTAAAGGAAGACTGGGTTTTTAAGAAGTTTCCCCATATTCAATGTGGTATAAGGCAAACTGTGCTTTCTGTCAGAGAGTCACACAGAAGACTTTTTATTCTAGATTTTTGTGAAGTAATATGCAACTTTTATTGACTACTTTGAAATTAATTCATTGTCTTATTTATGTTACACTATGTCATTCTAACCCCAGCTATCAGCACATATGTAAAAGACACTCTTATTCTAGCACTTTCACCTCTGCTGTGATATTACACTTCCTCTCTTTAATAAGTCATGGAGAATTCCTCCCTCTATTTTCCTATGTCCATCATAGAGTTGCAAATAATAGATTTTGAGTGAATCAAAACAATTCAAATCTCTCATTATTACCAAAATGTCTTTAAACATCACTATATAGGATTTTGAAATACCTTCACTTAACATTCCTTTATCAATATAACAATTGCATAACAAAAAAACCCTACAAAAGCAGGAGTCATTTTCATATCCAATGACTTATCACACAAGCAGCAGCAGGAAGCATATTCCACTAGGAGACCCCGGTGTCCTGAGACCTGGACCAACACAGCCAGCAACAGCTGGAGTCAGGCACTCAACCTCTTTTTCCTATTTTCTACCATGAAAAGAAGGCTAGTACTTGCAAGTACTTGACTCAGATATAAATACTAAAATATTTAGGCCTCCTTTGACTTTCTTAGTGTGGACTGGGAACACAAGCACTACCATTTTAACGGTGAGCAGTCGAATGTGACTGTGCATACCCACCCCTGCGACTGGAGAACCTGGTCCTTCATTCACCTCACATGGGGACCAGCAGGAGTTTCAAGACAGAAACTGCGGATGGAAGCAAAATAAAGAAAATGGGGTCTTAATTCTTTTACTGATAATAGAAAGATTTTTCACTTTTTACTTTTCCTCTGTTGAAATGTAATTCTACCCAGTGGTGTTTCTATATCTTTATCACTGAATTCAAGTTCTATGACCCAACTAGAGTTTATCTTTTTATTCTCCAATTTAATGATAAAATTAGAATCATCAGGTATAAACTCTCAACTTTCTGTCGCCAAACTTTAATTACACATTAATATTCTTTCTCTGTCTAAAAGCCTTAGCCTACTAATATACTTCATTCTTTTTCTTTTTATATGAAACATTTTAGAAAGAGATATGTATTTCTCTGTCTAAAAGCCTTAGCCTACTAATATACTTCATTCTTTTTCTTTTTATATGAAACATTTTAGAAAGAGATATGTATTTACTACCTTGGTTTTTAGTTCTCAGTCTATTAATATCTGATTTTTACTGAATCTGTTTCACATGGAGATCACTCGTGATCTAATTCTAAATCCACTGTAACTTTATCAAACACTTCCATGGTGTTTACTACGTAATATAGATTTACACTGGAATTTCTTTAATAAATAATATTGCTTTATTATTAAAAACTTGAAGACTAATAATCACAGGAACAAATATGAAAAGTGAAGCTCAATCTACAAGGAGAAATCCATTCATGTCATAAAATGGTCATTTTAATTCTATCTCCACTTGGTTAAATATTTAATCTAAATGTATATATTTCCTTTCTATAATTATATATGCAACATTATACAGTATGGATCATAGAAATAGTTGTTAATTTGAAATAATATTAAGCTAAATAATATAGATATTGAAAATGCTTTCAGGGTAATTATTTAAATCTCATATATATATATCACAAATGCACATCATTATCATGTCCTGATTGATTTAAAAAAGGAATACTAAATACTGTATACCCAGAATTCAGTTTCCGATTTAGGTGAATTAGATACAGAAATTCCTTTCAAATGAATGTTTATTGTCAAAATAATATGAAAACCACAAGGAAATCTTTGGAACATGTTCTCAACTAGTGTTTTGGATTCTTTGAATAACCAAATATATCTGAAGCCACAGTTTTGGAAAGATGAACACAATTAGTGGGGAAGTAAGATGGAACAGTCATTATTTTATAAGAATACATTTTATTTTAATATATATATAAGTTTACTATGCTAAAAATTTTCAATTTTATAAAAGAGGATAAGAAAAATATTAGAAGTTCCCTCTTATATCTATTCCCATTTGCTAGTTTCTAGAAGTAATTGCAGTTTCTGGCTTTTTCTTTCAAATCTTAAATATGTAATCATTAACAATGTATTTATTATTATTTACATACAAATAGGATTATACTAGAAACCCTACTCTAAAATATACACATATCATAAAAACATTTCATATGTGTGTGTGTATATATATAAATATATAAATATATATGTATAAAATTTCCACACATAAATTGTCCTTGTATTTTTTTAAGGACAATATATTACTTCACCTTACGGGTGCCCCATAATTTATTTAGAAATCCTGTATTGATAAATATTTATTTGCTTTAGTTACATTTTTATTTTACTACCAAAAATTCTACAAATAATTTATATATGTATTGAATCTATGTTTCTATTGTGTTATGCAACTGTACTGTATGTTCTCAGGAAGTACACCTGTCTTACCCCATTTCACATTGCCTCTCGTGTTCATCCACATTCACTGCTAGTCTCAAGTTGATTTTTATCATTACTGTATATGTATTCAAAGAGCAATTTGAGACTCTAAAAATACATTTAACTTAGCTCAATTATAAAGTTCTCCCCTAGTGACCAGCTCTATTTAATGTCATCCATCCAAACTAGTTCTAGGCTTCTAAATTTCTGACAATATCTCATAACTGAAATTCATGACAATTACAAGAATTTCCTATAAGCAGTAGTTGTCATATTTATTAGTTGTTCCCTTTGTCAACATTTTTTTCATCATTCTAGGTAACAAACTGTAGTACATATTTATTTCTAAATTCACATGTAAAACACGTGACAATCTAAGTTTGAGTAAATATAAAATAAAATATCTGTTTTCTTTAAACTGGATTTATCCCACAGATCTTTTAAATTTAATGAAAATCACCCATTAAAATATCTTGAGGATCTTTATTAAAGTTGTTGCTATGTTTTATGACAGTCGTACATAGCTTAATTATTATGGTTGGTGCATCCTTTCTGGGATGCAATTTCAACTCCATGGACTTATGCTTTGAATGACAATGCTGTGACAAACTCATAGAAGGGTATATGACTGCATCCTCTCCATCTGCTTCCTCTTTTGACCAGACTTGAATCTTGAAGGTTGCATAAATAATAACTAGATATATTCAAAGCAACTAAATTTATATTCATATACCAATCTAAAAAGTAGTGGAAAAACAAAACTTAAGGTCATACAAATACCCTTTCTTCCTCATATTAGTTAAGAAACAACAGATTTATCTCTACATATGACAATCCTTTATTTTATTTCTACTTTATTTCTCTTTCTCTGTGACAATCTTTTATTTTATTTCTACTTTATTCTCATTTTCATTCTTTTGTTGAATTTCAATGAGGATACAATGTCCAACTCAATATGTTCCGCTTTCAGGTAATAGTCTGTGTACATCTTACTCACTGAAATGAGATAAATAAATGGCAAGATGCACAGTGGCCATTTGAGCAGCAACGAGATGTAATTGTCGTTCTTAGTCTTTGCCAATCCAGTTGATGTTGTTTGATAGTGTAGCTGTCAAAGATGTTTTTCCAGTGGCATTCTTGTCTGGAAAAGGCTGAAGTTCAACCATTACAATATTTTCTTTTTATAATTAACTCTGAATTAAAGTGATTCCAAATTGGAGAGCTGTGACTGGTCAGTAATATCAAATTGATAATGAAACATTTTAAATTGGACAGAGATTATTAAAATATCCAATAACTATGTCAACGTCTAATCCAGTGTACATATGCTACAATAAAATAATTAAAAGTAGCAGGAAATTAAATATTAAAGAAATGTGTGGCCAGAGTGAAAGAATGAGGTTACAGAAGTAATTTATTATTTATTTGATTAATTTAAAAACTTGGTAGGCACACACAGAACCTCATACACACAATTTTTTTTTTTCTCTGATAGCCAGGGGAATGTAGAAAATAAATGATTACTAACACCTTTTTTATTAAAAAATAAAAAAAAAGGGGTTGACACAGGCACCTTCACAAAACAAAAATTATACCTGGCTGTTAATTCAAAATGCCACTTACACTCTGTAATATGTATCTCAAAACCCAAGCAATTTTGCCCTGTATCATAATAAAATCAGCTTTCTTCATCCAACAAAGAGGACTTCAGTGTTGCAATCTCCCCTGCTAAAAGTGTCTGTCAGCCACTTACGTAGTCACCCATGGGCTTATGATACAAACCCTCCACATTTATATAATAATTTTCAAAGCACATTTACATGTACTATCTTTTAAAATAATAATCTGGCAATCTTTAAATTATTCGTATGTTCCAAATTGAAATATTGAAACAATAAAACTGACATGCTTGATGTCAAATTAGTAAGTCTTAGGGCCAGATTTGAACTTTCAGTTTCTCTCTCCACAGAAGATCAACTTGGCCTTACTTCCCAGGAGACAGTACACATCTCTCAGTAACACTCCAGCATGCGTTCCTTTCAATAACGGAAAAATTATACATAATGACCTGTTGTTGGCACTACTGTTTTTAGAGTAAATATGTTATCAGGCTTTTCCTCCTTTTCCTCTTCCGAGACCAAGTTTTCACTTTATAACTTGAGAATATATAAATAAATTGACTATGTACCAAAGCCTGACACTTACATGTATACTAGAGATTATTTTCCAATAATATGTTGTCCAGAACTATCTCTCTGAGGATTTTAAACATTTTTATAGGGATTCTGTCTTCCTAGAAAGTCAAGTAAAATTAAAAAGAAAAAAGAGTAGGTCTTGATTCAATTTTTATAATAGTACTCCTGAGATATTTATTCTAGTTCCTTTATGTCATGAAAATGCAAAAGAAAGCATGTTATATCAGTTAAGTCTTCCCTATCGGATTCCCTTTCCAACATCCTATTTTGACAGTGGCGATATTTTTCTGCCACTTTGCTAGTCTCAGAAACTCTGTAATCTTTAATCTTTAATTTCTCCCTTTCTTGTATAAGTCGATCAGGTGCTGTGACTCCCCATCCCCACCTAAAGAATTGCACTTTGCAACTTGCTCTGTATTTGACCTGAGGCACGTAAAACTCTGTCCTTCAGTTACACCAATGGTTAAATGGAGATCAAAGTACCCATGTCATATGACTGATAAGTATAAATGTGTTATTATTTCTTACAAAGACAGCCTTTCGCACAATATCTGACATGCAGTAGCAATACAGATTAGCAATCTTAGCCAAGTGCACAAAGCCCTCTGAAGCCTCGTTCTGAAATTATACCTGTTCCCAGCCACCGTACTCACTGTTCCCCAACTACCACACTGATGGCGTTAGTAATTCCCAAATGATGCCTTCACCAATCTGTTGCCACGTCTTCTTCCCAAAACTGAGCTCTTTATTTATAACGTCCCCTTCTATACTTTAGAATGATAAAATGTCTAGTACTAGTAACCACTTAAGGACACAGATCAAATTTCTCAGAGAAATCTCTGAGAAATCTCTCCAAAGTCTGAATTCATAACACTTATTACATAACTTCTAAGTTTTTTGTGAGAATAGAATGATATGAAGAGCTTAGTGTAGTGTCACATAAACCCTAAATATTTAATAAATGTCAACTATCACATACAACTATATTATATAGAAATATGACATGGAGTTTCATTATTTATTACATACAGCACCTTTTGAATGTTCTTCATTGTCTTTTGCAAATACTGTTTTCCACATCTTTAAAAATATATAAATACGTACCCTTCATACCCGTGTTCATCCTGTTTTCTCAATTCAAATATAGATTATTTTTAGATAAATATTGCAGATTCACAATTTATCAAATCTATGCCAAATTATGATAAAATATTATAATGGGACCTCTGACCAAAAGAGTTCACTTTAAAAAAATGGAATGTATTTAATGTCCTAAATACAATAACATGAAGTTTCAAATAGAATATTAAAGCCACAGAATTTTGTAAGAGAAGCTTTGCCAGAGGAAATGAACAGCCTTTTGATCCCCAAGATAAAAATGGAAGAATTATCATTTAAAACATATCAGCCATGTGTTCATCATATCCTGTCAATGACTTTCGACAACTGTGTAATTAAAATTGCAGATGCTGGAAAGTGGCCGGGCTTATTCTGGTGGCCTGGGAACCATGAATTCTTGAGTAATGGTATGGTTGGCCTCAGTCCTCTCCTGAAGCAGATCTGTTAGAGGAAACAGAACATTAAGTCTGAGTGTAAAATCATCAATGACAAATTTAGAAAGAAAAAATATGAAATGAAGCTATGACTACCTGAATTTAAGTGTATGTGTGGTGGGGAGGGGTCTCCCAACTAACAGATTTGAATAGATATATAAATTGTGGCTTCCTAAGAAAAGGCCATCAGTTGAGAAAAGGTACTTCTTTCAGACATTACCATTTTAAAATATCAAACATATGTGAATCCAAAATTGTAAAAAAAAAAAAAATCTCATTTTAAGACATCCTTGATATTTAGAAACTTTTATTTATAGAAGGATTTGTAGAAAGATGGACTACCTTTGAGAAGTCTTCTCTCCCATCAACTCTGGCTGATGGCAGGGAGCACAGCTCTAATTGATATGCAAAACCACTCGCTAACAAAGCCACTCCCTTTATTCAACCGTTTTAGTTACAAAAGACTATTAAGAGAACAAAACTCTGCTGAAGCCACCTAGCACACCCACTTATACTTTGTTTTACTATTGTCTTTAATGCCTAAGGATGGCATTTGTTAATTTTTAATAGTCGAACTCCCTGACAGAATGAAAAAATTAACTCAACATTGGATTGTGTCATTTCATTTTTGCCTTCAGATTACAGATCAATACTCAGCCTTCTCATCTTTCATAGAAGTATATCCTTCCACCTATAGGGGGAAGATATACATTCTTAGGTATTAAACAATAATTGCATTAATGTACATTTGCTTTCTAGCCTCCCTTTGGGTTGTTAATCACATGGAATGATTTATGTTACATTTAAACAAGAAATGTGTTTGTAAAATCCGACATATGTTTCATACTTCTCAGAACTGATAAAGAAATAATAAAACACTAGCAACAAATAACACTATAAGAAAATATCAGAGATGTGCATTAAAAACTCTCAATACTGTGTCAAAATCTTATATCAAATTTAGAGATAATAGGAAAGGAATTTTCTAAAGTACACATAAATAGAATGAAAGATAAAGCAAATGAAATTAACTGTATGTTATACAAAGTGATGAAGAAATATGGAGACATGAATAAATTTGAAATGTAAATAATAAAATAAAAACTTCCCTCATCATTTCAATCTGAATTCAAAATACATGCAAGGATTTCCTACATACATACGTATGTGGTTAATGTTTGTCCAACCACATGAAATTAATATGTAAATGCTTTATGGAAAGTTAGAATTATATTGGTTGATAAAAGAAAATTGAATATAAAATATGCTACATATTAAATATCCACAGATGACTTAGCCTTGATCATACTGTGCACATTTTTAGGCAAAAGCAAAACCTTGGCTTTACTCAAAGCACAGAGGGCAAAAACAGCAAGGTATTTTAAATATTTAAAATTAATGTCATCTTCTAAGAATTTCATTTGAGGAAATAAAATGCAGGGAGAAATTATCTCTAGAAAGTATTATTTTTAATAGATTATACGTCAGAATATATTGGAGTAAACCCAAATGCAAGCTGAAGTAACCAGAGAGTATCCTCAAATAAATTAAGTCATCATGGAGTCTGGAAAGAGGAGTCCCAGTTTATCACCATGTGTTCAACATGAGCAAGGTCCAATTTGATATTCTTAGTAGCACTATTCTAAAACACAACTGGTTATTATAAGATGATGACAGTATTAGGCTCTGTGATTATCTACTAAATGCCACTTTTTCACAGGTGTATTACCAAGGACCAACTTAAAATCAAATTTTCTTCACCTTAGGGAAGAGTGGCTTGTCTATATGGTAAGATTACAACAAAATAGAAACAGAGGAATGGATACCTGGAACAGATTGACAGTGGTAGAAGGGAAGGGGCGTCAGCAGCTGGATGAAAGGAGGTGAAAGAAATTTTTAAAAAAACACAAGTTTTGTCCAGAAAGTATCCAACCTGGCAAATGCATAAAAGAAACCTTTACTAAAGAAGATACGAGATACAAGAAACATTATTCATAGGACAATGACACCTCAGACCCCTTCAAAGTAGGCACCTTGGAACCTCACACATTTCACCAACTCTCCATCAGCAGCCCTGTTGTATTTTCCTACATTTCATTGATGGTCTGAAATGTCTTTCCTTTCAAAGGAGATTTTTGTTTTCAGAAAAACCAGAAATCATGGGGCACCAAATCTGGGCTGTGGGGATCTGAGTTATCTGCGTAATTTGAAGTCTCACCAAAAAAATTCTACATAAGATGTCATGCATGACTGGTTGCTTTATCATGATGAAGCTACCCGTGACCAGTTGCCCATAGCTGTGGCCTTCTGAATCATCCAAATAGTTTCAGTGAAGGGATATTCAAGCTTAAAGCAAAATTTTATATAGATCCATTGCTCTACTCTGTCATTTTGAATGCAATGGCCACACAGTACATATGCTCACTTAATGGCATCTACCACTCCCACTGACTAGCACAGTGAAGTTGTCATTGTTCTCATGTGTCATTGACAGTCTGGTTACACTGATGTCATGCAAACCATTCTCCTTGTATTAACAATGGTTGAACTTTTCCAGACATATTATGTGTGTGTGTACGCATATATATACATATATATGAGACACATAGACACAGACAACAGTGTGGTGATAGTAAGAGGGAAAGCGGGTAGGGGTGGGGATGGGGACTACTAAGTGCAAGTGGGCAAAGGGGGGCAAAATGGGGACAGAAAGAGAGTTTGCTTGGGGCGATAGGCACATGATGCAGCATGCAGATGATGTTTTATTGAGCTGTACACTTGAAACCTGTATGATATTGTGAACCAATGTCATCTCAACAAGTTCAATTTAAAAAGGAAGAGAAAGGGAAGATTACAACAAAATCAATCTTGAGTTAGAATGTGCTGTTTAAAAAGATATTTTGACATTTTACTGGGCTTAGTTGTTTATGAGGTGGTATCCCTGATGAACTTGAAGTGTTTGAAAAACAGACTATTTCATTGTTTTCTCTGAATCCACTCAATCTCCTCTTCTGAAGCCCTGGTGTCTAAGAATCATTTGGTTAGTGTTTGTTGAACAAACTCCTTGGTCTCCTCTTTTCAAGGCAGAATTAAAGTATTTCATATTTTGTAAGCAATATAGTATTCAAAATCAGTAAACGCCATATAAAATTGTAAGGTTTATAAGAATAAGAATTACACATCTAAGGCCTAGATCTCTCTATATTGTTTTTTTTTTTTACTTTATCACAACTTCATTTTTAAAAAATTAAGAGTATATTCAATTAAAATCTATTCTAGAAAAAGTGCTTATCTAAGAGTTATTTAATCTTGAAGCCCGCATATTGTTAAAACTGGAACTTGGCATGGGTACAGAGTGAGCAGATGTTTCTGAGAGTTCCAGAATAGGATAGACGCTTAAAGATATTGAGTGATTCAGTGCACTGATTCTGCAAGCTGCTGTCAGGAAGCTGAAAAGCTCAATGGCCTTTCTGCGTATTGCTGCTTTCTGCAATAAAATTTGCATTTTAATCTGCAGGGATGTTCATATCTTTCTTCCAGCTAGTATCAGCATCCTGTCCAGAATCATCAAACTAGAAGCATGATGGCCTTGACTAATATTTTCATTTCACTTAGCAAATATTTCTTCCATCACTGTAAAGTTAACGCCTCCATAACCAGAACTTATATTACTTTGGAGGGTCTAAAACTTCATTTACACAAACAAAAGTGATTTCATAAGGAATTATATTGCCATAACAAATCAACAGTTTGAATAAGGGAATAGTCATAGGAGTCTCCACAGCATCTGGAGCACATAGAACTCAAAGCGCTCAAAAGGGAAAACATTGTCCTTAGTTATGCTTGCTCACTTTAGTGGGAATTACACATGCATTTCAGAGGAGAAGCAGTTCCTGCTCATCTTACTGAAAATTCTAATTTGAGACAGCCACGCAGTGCTCATCCACTTATACCTATGGACTCCCTAAATCCATTTGTGTAAGCAGGAATATAAATAACATGGATTGCTCAAAAATAAACACAAAATGATACCACTACATTGGAAGAAAGATCAGTTATTAAATCATTAATACTTTTAGTTGCTAGGGGGATATTTAAGAGGAGATTAAAAAGAGAACAAAATAGCTTCTCAGCTACATTTTCTCAAAATGTAAAACAAAAAAATTAAACATTTTCCAAGCGTATCCCCAGAGATACTTGACAAAATGCCCCCAAGGCAACTATTCTAAGTGTTGAAAATATCCTTTCACTTCCTGATATTTAGATTTTAAAAAAGGACAAATTGCACAAAATGTAAACTTGAAATTTCTTAGGGCTAATAGTATTGTAGTATATGGTTGTCGACTTCACACAGTTAAGTGGTAGCCTTTGTTCAAACAACACCAAATTGTAGATATAAAAATTTTACAGTCTCCCATGTTTCATCCTCAGAAAAATACTGAGGAAAAAAATTGATGCAAAATTTATAAATAAACAGATAGACGATAGAGTCTTAGGTAGATGATAGATAATGGGTAGATAGATAGACAGACATTATCAATGTCTATTTTAATGAAGGCCAATTGTGTCTAATTTAACAACCCTTTGTCTAATTTAAACCATGACTACTTTTTCTCTTTCTGTACACCATAATCATGATCTCCTTCACCCAATTGTTTACCAATATTCTTAAAAATATCAAATGATAATAATGGTCACATGAGTAAATGTAATGATTGTGATATCATATTTTTAAAACCCCAGGTTCCAGTATGCATTGAAGTTTATACAGTACACACATTTTTTAGTAGAAAATTCCACTACATCTATGTTTTCAAAACATATGTAACAAAAATTTACCACTTGAGACATACATATTAATAATGTATACAGAGAAAATGTGCATTGTCTTATATTTCCAGAATTTTCAAAAGAAAGAATAAAAGATGATAAACAAATGTAGAAATGAAGCAGTAGTTTTTCTTCTAGTGTAAAGACTTTCTTAAGTTAAAAATTAATGTGATGGCAATAAAAATGGTATAATTAATTCTACTTTGAAACATCCATCTATCCACAATGAACCAAAGATCTCAAAAGTATTAAGCAAAAAAATGAAATTTGAAGATAAAGGAGTCAAGGGGACACTATTTGTGATTATGACTAATTCTTCATCAAGACTAGCCAAGAGTAGTTCAAAAGAACTTTATGAGCAGCTGGAAAATTACTTAAAAATATACTTCAGATATGATTATGACACAAATGATAAATTTATATCCAAACATCACAATGAAGTTATATACTATTATTTCATTTTTAATTTTATGACTGATTAAATATTCTTCACTTATGTGGGAATTTCATTTTGTGTATCCTGTTGCTAATAATTTATATTAGAATGATAATGCTCATTGAAGCTTATATTTTATTGTTACACTTCTATTTTGTGTTCTCTGATATGTTTTTTAATTATTTTCAAAAACTTTTAATATTCAGAAAATGTTAAACTATCAGATAACACTAATACTAACATCAGTTGGTACTGCTTTTTTGCTCTGACAATGCAATAATTAAATAATAATAATGATAATAGGATTGGAAAATAGAGAAGATAAAAAAGCAAACAAGGAAGGGGAAAGAGGTGAAATATTATATTTTTAAATAATTTTAGAATTTTTAATACAAAGTTACAAATCATTTCCTTGATAATCCCCTACCAACCAAATTATTCAATATCTAACCCATCTCAGCAACCCTCTGGCCAAACCATGCTTTAACCTCCATATCACTGGAAACACTTATTCAACATTTATTAAAAGAACTCAAGACCTGACTTCCTCTGTTAGATTGACAATTCTTTTCTTTCCAACTCCCTCTTTCCCTTATTTCTAATTTATACATTTATTTATAGTATTCTTATTTCTCATTCTTAGTACTTACCTAGAGTCAGAATGCTAAACAAATTTTAATTTACTTGTCTTTATAGTGATGGGCAACTATTTTAATTTGAATGTAAAAGGAAGAAAGCAGAGATGATCAGTAAATGCTGCTATGAACTATCAAACTATTATGAAGTCCAAATGGACAACAATACATTCCTAAAGAATGCGTCACTGAGAACCAAGCGAGGTCCCTAAAGTACAATCTATTCTTTCACCTGATTGATTAGTGACAGACTTTTTAGGAATACCTTATAACAGAACTGACTACTGATTCTGAAGGTAAAAGTACTTCACTATCAGCAAAATATGCAGATCTGGATGTAAGTATTTGAGGGGAAAAGAGAGCAAAAAGAATAGGAGAAAACAAGAGTAAGAAAAAGTAGAAGATGTAAGGACAAAGAGGAATATTTAAAACTCTAAAGGTCTCATCTGGAGATGAGTAAGAGAAAACAATCATGTTCATAAGGATACATCTTGTTGGGAGGGAGGCATGTAAAGTATTGGTGATGAAATAGGTGGTGTCTTGTTTTCATAGCAAAGGAATAGGAGTCACAGATTGAGGTGCACTGGCACAGAATTAGAAGTGAGATAAGTGCCACCTTCCTGCTGCTGTGGTGTCAGGCAATCAAATTCTAACAGCTAGGAAGATTTTCGGTTACTGAGCACTAATTCCAGAGTCTGAACACCAGAGCATGAAGTAGTGGCGGTGACAGGGGCAACAGAAGCAGCTTCCTAGGTCCCAGGTTGCCACTAGAGTCAGATCACCTTGGAAACAATAGTTAGTGGTAATCCTTGAATGCTCCTTAGGTAGCCCTCTCAATCATGTTTAATCACCAAGTACCCTAGGAATACCAACAGTGGTCTTCTACTTTGAAGTAGGAGAGATAAAAAAGAAGAGAGAGAACAGGAAAATGCATGTGAAAGGAAGGCAATAGATAGAGAACTAATCAGGATAAAGAACTATATTATATAATGGCATTTTATACCACTGCATAAATTATATAATGTGAAAATGCAAAAGGATGACACCTGCCTTACTTTGTGCAGTTGTGTCACATTTGCAGTAGTAGGTATTCCTAGCTACAAGATAGATAGGAAAATGTGTTTGACTCCTTCCATGGCTACTATAGCAGGGGAGGATAAAATGGGTGGGATTGAGCACCAGTAAAACAAATCAATATCTAAAACACATATACATATGCTCCTGACATCAAATCTTTTTGTCGCTTTATTTTAGAATGTTTTGTATAAATATCAAGTTCAGTTTGAACACTTTCTATTCTAATAGGAAAATTTAGAATTTAATAGAACATATTTGCATGTATATAATTTTTATGTATACCTATGAACACATAAAAATGTTTACCTTTGCTTTTGTGCATGTTTATGAAGCATTTACGAATAATTTAAATAGTGCATGTACTTGTTTGCAATGAAATCTTTAAAACATTTTCAGAACTAACATTTTCAGGATATTATCTGATCATGACACATTCCTTTTAAAAGTAGTTCAATGCAGAACAAAGAGTTTTACCTTGGAAATGAAGAATTCATTCTTAATTAACTTTCATTAAATAAATAAATAAATAAATACTAGAAAAGGTACATGATCTGTTAGCTCTGAAAAGAAGAAAATTTCATACAAAGAAATGTTTAATTACAATGAGAAATTCAAATAAATAGTTTTTAATGCTCATGAGGAAACCAAAACTAAAACTAAAAATATACATATATAAGTTTAGTACTTGTGGTCATTCTTCCTCCGCACTTTGTTCTTCTTTGGTAGAAAAGATACCTTCTTTTTTCTTCTTTTTTTTTTTCTTTCCTTGTTTGCAGCAACAATTTGCCCTGCCTCAGTAAATGAACCACAAATCAGTTCAAAACTGCAGCGCCTATGGGCCAAATCTGGCCCGCTGCCTCTTTTGTTTTGGGTTTTGTTTTTTTTAAGTAAACTTTTGTTGGACTGCAGCCACATTCACTTATTTACATATGTCTGTGGCTGCTTGCTCACTCCACTAGCAGAGTAGTTGCAACAGAGGCTATTAGACTTTCAATGCCAAAAATACTACTCTCTGGCCCTGTACATAAAAAGTTTGCCAACACATGCTTTAAACCATTTTTGATAATTCTGTTCTTTTGCCTGATGTTTAGAATTTATGCTTCCTTTGATTCAGAACTGATTAGATGAGAGTTCTGGACATAGATCAGAGCAAATGTTTAAAGGAAGGCTTCCAGAAAGAATGGTCGCCTTTAAAAGAAAGAGACAGAAGACAAGAGTTAATGTCTTCGCATTCGTCTCTTTCTTCCTTTCTTGAATTTCCTCAAATTGCAGCAATTTGATAGCTGCCTGATAGCACAAGGCAATAATCATGAGAACATTATCATATCATCATCATCATAAACAACAATAATGCCATATAAAAGATGGCAGATTAAAAATAGTGTTAGATCCCCAATTTCATCCATGTAGTCCTTACCTTAACTTATCTCTTTCCATTTCAAAATATTGTTTGTAAAATAATTTTGTCTTTTTTAAATGAATATTATGTTTGTACCTTCTATGTGTAAAAAATAGAATGAAGCCTAAGGATTTTTATAGTCTACTCTACATTTATTTTTAATTTGATCATGTTATAAATTCCCCATTAGAATGTAAACCAGATGAGGACAAACAAAATGACTATTTGCTTTATCATTACATCCCTGGCGTATGGAATAGTGCCTTGAATGTGGTAAGCACTCAGTAAGTCTTCACAATTTTCGATATTTAACAATGTGTTGCAATTCTATAACAAGACATTTGGAAATCTTTGCAACAGTACAGATGGACCTAGGGAACATTATGCTAAGTAGAATAAGCCATTCAGTGACAGACAAATACCAAATTATTTCACTCATATGTGGAATCTAATGAACTGAACTAACAAGCAAAACAGAGATAGACACATAGATGGAGAGCAGCTGACAGACAGCTAGTGGGTGGTGGGGAGGTTAGCGGGTGGAGGGATCGAGCAAAAAGGAAAAAGGATTCAGGGACATGGACAACAGTATGGTGGTTGCTGGGAAAGGGGGCTTATAAGGGGACTAAATGGTAATAGAAAAAAATACAATAAAGATTAAATCAAAAGAAAAAAACAACAAAAATAAAATAAAATAATTAGAATATTTTCTGTAAAGCATATAATACCGTAATTATCTCAGAAAATAACAAACTTGAGTAGACCAATTAATGTTGAAAAAACTAGAAAAAAGGTTAAATATTTCCTCATAAAAAATTATGGTTCCAGCAACCTGTTAATAGACTGCCAGAAATTATTCCCACTGCAAATATCTTGAAATGTCACGTACAATTTTAACATTTCTTTAAATGCATAGCTTCAAATAAAATAAAACTAGAATAAAACACTTGGTGCCATAAATATAGAAGAACACGAAACATTTTGGTCAGTATATAGCTGATGAGAAGTACTGGTTACCGTGGGATGAAAGAAAAGACCATTCTAGCAACTATACGGTCTGTGGTTCAACACCCATGAGGGGAAGAATACGAGGCCTGAGCTCATGGCAGATGCAAGCAGAATATAGAGCCTCTTGTAAAGCCTTCATAAAGGGTGGGTTAGTAAAAGGATGAACTAAGCAAAAGGACCTACCTATAAGCAAAGGAAGACTACAAAGTGTTTCCAACTAGGCTCTAGGTTAAATATATTTATCTATCTCCAGGTAGTTGGTAACTCCGAGTTATATCACACATGACTCTGAAGTTAGAATTTGTGACCTACTTACTAGTACAGAATGGCCAAGTTGAGAAATTATCATAAAAATCAGTCCCTGAAAACTGATACTCCTTGAGCACCCAGAAAAGCTAATACAAAAGCACTCATCAGATAAGTTCTCCAACAGGGCTGCACAAAACACATGCATGAACTCTCAGTTAAAATTGTTCATGTAAAATGCTAAAAAGCTTATGAGCAAACATCAGTATTCCCAACAAAGGGTAAATTTGGATTCATAATTATTTCCAAAAAACCTCTCAGTATAAAACATATGTTATATTATATATATAATTGAATGTGTATGATAATTGACAGTGTTTTTGTTCTATTCCCTTTAAAGACTGGCTATACTCTGAAAGTTTTACATAACATATATTTTATTAATATACTTTATATTTAAATTAGAACATAGGCTTTAATTTTCACGACCTCCTAGAAAGTAATTAAAGAATTCTCATAACTTAGAATTGAATAAAATACAAATCTATTTTATTAAATTGAAAAATAATTTAATGTTTTATTTGGAACCAAAAAAATTAAAGCACACATCTAACTGTGTTCCTTTTGAACTAAATCCCAAAGACATTGAAACCCAACATCAGTCCTCTCCAGTTCTAATTAACCTTCCTTAGCCCCAAGCACCTCACCTGGATCCCTGGGGAAAGGAAATAAAATTGCTTCAACACCTATAGTCTGGGGTGCTTTTTCTGAAATGGACACAGTATCTTCAAGACAGTGAAGGCTGAATTAGTTCAAGAGTAAATTTCCCATGTTTGTTTTTTTTAAGAAAGTTACCAAAATCCACAAGACTATCAGAGGACTGGGCCTACATTCACAAAATTTAGAAACACACTTTAGAGACATTATCTTCAGACAAATTTTGTTCATTGAACATGGTATTATATTTTGGTTTGCCAGCTATGGTGACAGAAGTAGATTTATGCAGTAAATGTTTCTTCTTGGGAGGAATGTAGTTGGAGAAAATCTTGTTTTCAGCTTTGCCAGGATAACAGTGTCCTTTTTTTTTTTTTTCATTTTATCTCTGTCTTTCCCGCCTTACTGATTCTGAACCAACTTAAAACTCTACCATCTGCTTTTACTTCTGAACTGCTAAGGGCTTGTGGAGAAATTCACAAAACAGTGCCAATGGCGTCTGCTACATTTCCTGGTTTCCAGTCTCTAGTAACTTATTACAGCTCCAATTGCCAAACTTTTACTCACGTCCAGCACTTTCTGCATGTCCCTCCAAACACTAATCCATATGTTTTCTGTATATGTGTATATTCAAGCTTAAAATCCCGTACTCTAACATTTCCTAAAGTACCTGACTTTGTATTTTAGAGTGGAATTATAAAGCAAAACACAGAAAAATAAAATATCTATGAATTAATTAATGTATTTGCATTTTGGTGTGAAAAGTTTTCAAATGGCATGGATTTTTCTCCTAGGGCTAGTTTTTTTTTAAATATTATACAATTTGGTAAGAAATTAGAGATGATGAATAATTAGGCTTATATTACTACTTTCATATTAAGAAATATAGGACAGAATTATACAGATAATATCAGTACTGGAACTATAAGCACTCAAAAACATCTCTATTAGTTGAATTAAATAGATACAATGTTTCACTTATAAAAATCTTGTACATTAATCCTATTTGTAGTATTATCAATGATACTCAACAAGACATTGCTTTTTAGCGACATAGTTTATTTTCATATCATTTTCCTCTACTTTCCTTATCAGAGTCTCTTACTATGTATCCCTGTTCCAGAAGACATGCACACACACACACACACCTTTGGCTTTATAATATCTATTCACTGAAGAATAGGTCAATAATAAAGGAGTTGTCCTTAATACATGAAAGTCTGCTCTGCTCTTACCAGTTGGTTTAGACACTGTGAATCTCTGTCATACCCTAGTCTAGATTTAAAAATACCAGGATCGATGCCCATAACATTCCTGTGATACCAAGTGTGTCTATCTATAAAGCAAGCTTACAAAGGGCCAGCAACAACTTCCAGGTAATAAAACTGTCCATTCAACAACCTTCTTAGAGAAGAAAAACCAGTAGCTACTATTATTCCATCTGTAATTGCTTGGGTTTCTATAGTAAAAGAAAGCAACTCGAACGATATTGGAAGGAATGAATGATTCTATCTCTGATGTCAGCTTCAGAGGTAAAAGTTAAAACTTACCCCCAAACTGCCTCCTGTTATATTTTTTCTTCTTCAGAAACCCATGTAAATCCTAGATATATTTCTCAGTTTTTTCTGCCATAGACAATTCTCTAGTCCCAGGACATATTTTTCCACTGAAGGAAAAGAGAGGAAGGAAGTGAGAAAATGTCTATTGTCCTACTGAAGAAGGATTCATTTACTTTTTGCAAATATTCTCCTAAATCTTATGTCCCATTTCTTTCAACATTCACACCACAAACATTTCTAATATAGTCCTTGAGCTTCTACATTTTTCAGAAAAGTTATTTCAGGGGATTACTAGATGGCAGAAAGACACAGGGTCTAACATTATTGCACATATTTACACATGACATTTTTACATGTAACATTTTTTATAGCTGATGGATGAGTTGTATACCTTTCAACCACTTAGACTGAGTATGCTCAAAAGAGAACCTGTCTGTGTCTTAAAATTACCTTGAATCTACTCAATAGATGTTTATTGTAATGGAGGCAGGATAGTAAGAAGCTAGGAACATTTTTTTGGTAAGTGGAATGAAGGAAACTGAGACAAGATAATTAAACAGGCTGAGCAATTAACAACCTGCTAATAAATTGTAAGATCTTATTTTCCCTAACCAAGGACAATTTGGAGCAGATGTTTTATACCTCTCCTCCCCAACCAGAGACTGAGTAGCTTAAATCACCTCAGTAAAGGAGAGAAATAACAGGGACCCAGTTAGTGCTGTTACTGTCAGCCAAATCCCCGAATGGATAAAGTTAGGCTAATAAATAACAAAAACCCAATTAGAGCCAAACTCAAGATAAAAGTAAAGCAGTGAGCTGACCAGAGAGCCATCTTTAACTTCCCCATATGCTCATTTTGATGCACAAACATATTAAAGAAATACCTAGAAAGCTACCGAATATTCTGTGAAGACCCTCCCCGGAAACCTCCCCTGCAACTCCCACCTCTAGAAAACATAAGAACCCTCAAGACAGTGGACCCAGTGTGTGCTTTCCCTGGAGCTTGCCCATGCCCCACCCCCTTCCTTGGGTATCTACTTTTGCTTTTTTTCCCCTAAATTGTAATGGTCCCCAGAAGACTTATAACCATGGGATCAGTGGGCAGTGGCAGCTCATCCCAGGTTAACCCCCTGGATCTGTCTCTAAGGGCTCCCCCCTTGCCTCTGTAACTTCCTTTCCTGAGTCCCTGTAGCCCAGCATGGCTCACTTCTGTTACTGTGATCTTTCATCTTCTATCCTAAGTCTTTCCTTTGTTTCACTATCCCCAGCTTTAATAAACATACTCAAAATCATCTGGCATTGTTAGCAGCTCACATTATAGGCTAAATTTTAGGCAAAGCTTATATTTAGATTCAACCTATTTCCAATGACAAGTGTCCATATTGCTCTGTTATAATTTTCTAACATTAGTGACCCTCATCACCTGCAGAAGAGTTAAATGTATTAATTTTGCCCTCCCCCCAAACCTGTATACTGAGCTCATGGTATATTTGAGAAACTTATTGTTACTACATATGAAGATTATCTAGCCATTTAGGGTTGCTTTGCAAAGGTCATTACTCTGATAATGTTGAACTTCTTATTGATATTTTCTTCCACTGAGTGTGAAACTTCCTCTGAGAGTTTAAGAGAGGATTTTTAATCTTAATTTGCTCTAGCTCTTTGTGCTTGAAGGCTACTTACCTCCCTTGAGTTGTAAAATGAGGAGCTGAAAAATAGCTAGGTATTGTCAAAGACCACTTACTAGTTAATTTACCTAAGCTGTAAAAAAAAAAATTAACAAAACTCGATTAAGTGATAAAAATATATATGCACCCTTGATTTAACTGATCTGTCAATGTTTCTCTGTAAAAATGTAGTTATACTCATTTTCCTAACATCCAAAGGCAACTTGGGAATTTTGGTTAGCTCTAACTTGTTGATCAATGTTCCATAATATAGTGTGTTAAACAACTAGAGAAACTTCATTAATAAAATTTAAGGTTATGTGAGTATCAAAAATCAAAGGTGTTTGTGTTTTTATGGAAAACACTAACTGTAATCTAAGCATTCTTTAGCATTGCAAAAGTTCTATAAAATAATTATCATTTTGAGAACTGCTTTAAAGAACCAAAGAACTTGTGTGAAATAGTTCTTAATTAAATGTTTCCATGTTAGTCAATAGTATTTTTGTTCTATCCTCTTTAACAATAGACTAAGATACACAAAAACAATATTAGAGACCACTATTTGATATTGTGTTGGAATGCTCACTAAATTTCTATAATATGTCTATATATTCATAGTATATAAAGATGACTGGCATCAAGACAGACATTAAATAAGAACCTCAAGGAGAATGTTTGAAAAGCTGATAAAATATCTACTTTGAGAAATGAATGATAAAGTAATATATTATTATCTGTAAACCAGGACATTTTATAATAAATCTGAATTTACACCTGAACAAAGTGGTGGAATATGAAAATTTAAAAACCAAATATTAAATAAAAATATTAAAAATAAAATACAGTTTGGTGGTAACATTATGGCTGAAATTCAAACAAATTAACTTTATTCAAGTGTCCTGAATAAAAATGTAAAATCATGTCGATTATTGTCTTGAAGTCAGTTTCCATTAGAAGCATGTGGAAATCATTAAAGTTGGTTTTGTATTATTTGATATTTAAGAAACAATATTTTATAAGTAGATGATCATCTTAAAGAATGAGGTTGATATTAGAGAGTGGTAGAGAGAAAGAAATAAAGGTAGAGAGTAAGAAAGAAAGGTAAAGTTTTGGAGAATAGAAATACATGTAAAGAATAAATTATGTTTCAAATACACTTAAAGATTATAATGGTAGAGTCAGATTTCTAGAATTATATATGATAAATAGAGCAAACAAAATAGATAATTAGGTAGAAAATAAATAAAAATTTTCAGATAAGAGCTACCAAATTTCACAGCTTGTTAAATCAAAACTACAAATGTCTACCTGCATGATGTTTAGGAAATAATTTTAGTAACCCAGTATTTCTAAGATAAAGTTGTCATTCATTATTTCTCATACATATTAATGATAAAAAAGAACATGCAGAGTTCTGGGTTTTGCATTCATTATAAATTCTATTCCATAAGGATAAAGAAACATTTCTGGCAACATAATTCATAGTCATTTCACTTTTTGTGTGTTCTCAAAATCACTTTGCCTATGGACACAAAGCTTATTAGATCTTGCTTGAATGTTATTACAAGAATACTTATTCTCTTTGGTCATGTCTACAAAACTGAATTGTATTGAATTATGCAGTATTATTTGAACCATAATTGCCCTTATACCCAAGCTTTCTAAATGTGACACAACAAAATGGTGAAAAATTTCATTTGACGTGTAATTTTGAACATGAAGCTCACATACACATGTGTATGCACACAGTGTGTATATGTGTATCTTATTTAAATGGAAACAAACTGAAATCTTTCCTATAGAATGACCATCTCACTGTATGTCACACCACATACTAAACCTAATAATAACAAGAGAATACTTTTTCACAGAAAAAAGTATTGTTAAGTTGTTATAATAAAATAAATTCATGTTACCTATTTTTATACAATTTTTATCTTAAGTACTAAAAAACCCCTGCAAGATTAATTACAGTGTATTTGGTATCCCAAATCAAATTATTTTCACTAAAGAAGATACAAGATAAAATATATATAATCTTAGTGCTTTAAGTGCTTTGCATTTTTCTATCTTACAAAAGAAAGAGAAGCTAAGCATTCAGCGAGTTCCTACCTTGCTACATCGCCTCATTTAAATCTCAGGACAACAGTGTGAAGTAGACAGTAGTTCTATTACAAAAATTGGGGGTAAGAGGAAGATGAACCACAGAGAAAATAAGTAACATATCCAAATTAACTGGCTGCACAGCAACACATATAGAATATGAAAGTGGAATATACCTGACTGAAAAGTCCCAGAATTTTTTATTACAATTTAGCAAATTCTGAATAAAAAGAGAAAAGAAAAGGAAGGAAGAAAGGAAGGAAGGGAGGGAGGGAAGAAAGGAGGGAGGGAGGGAGGGAGACAACTCTAATGTAAGAACTTTGGGGTCTAGTGTTTTAAGAAAAACCTATGCTATGCTAGTTAGCACCTGATTATTTAATTTGCTTTTTCTACTGCTGAAAATATATTCTGAGTGCTTATAAATATATAGTATGTGTAATATAAATTTAATTTCTGCACAACTAATAATAAAAAGAAAACAAACTCTCATTGATCTATTTTATTTTTATGTAAGAAAAGTATTGACATTTAGGATAATAAAATTTTCGATTTCATTATATCTACAGAGGGAATAACAATGCCTAAATTTCAGTATATTGAACACACAAAGACCTTAATACAGTCTAATAATAACAGTGAGTGGATACAAAACTTTGGCCAAGTTTATTAATTTTTCTAAGTCATATTTTATCATCTGTAATGTGGAGTTACTAAAGACTACTTACAAAAGTTACAGACTGTCAATGATTTAATATATACAAAACACCTAATATATCAATTCTTATTATTGCTATTATTATTAGCAGAGGGAATAAAAAAGCCTTACTTGCAAATAAATGCAATGAACTAAACATGCAAAAATAAAATGATTTCATCTTAAAGAAGATACAATTTATAAAAAAATATTTGATAAATTTCTTCTACATATGAATTTACTGAATGAATACTTTGAAATGAATTTTTAAAAATCATATTACTGCACTGACTCGTGTTGCTCAGTTGGTTGGGTATTGTCCCTGAAAGTGAAAGGTCACCAGGTTGATTCACAGTCAGGGTACATGCCTGGGTTGCAGGCCAGGTCCCCAGTTGGGGCATGCAAGAAGCAACCAGTAGATGTTTCTCTCACGTATCAATGTTTCACTCCCTTTCTGTCCCACTCCCTTCCCATCTCTCTAAGAATAAATAAATAAAATCTTTCAAAAAATAGATATTACTGTTTTTGAAGCTTGGCAGCCCAAGTATCCCTCAGTAGATGAGTGGATAAAACAACCATGGGGCATTCACACAATGAAATACTACTCTGCCATAAAAAAAGAAAAAAATATTATCCTTTGCGACAGTGTGGATGGACCTGGAGAACATTGTGCTAAGTGAAATAAGCCACTCAGAGAAAGACAAGTATCACATGATTTCACTGATACATGGAGGCTAATGACCAAACTGAACAAACAAGCAAAATAGAAGTAGACTCATAGAGAACAGGCTGACGGTTTGGGTGGGGAGAGCTGGGGGTGGAGGGATTAAGCAAAAAATAAAAAAAGATTTAAAAAATTTAAAAAGTATTACCAAAGAACTCCATAAATGTGTATTCAAACAAAAATATTTACTTAAGAACTTTCTAAACATTTAAAATTTCATCACAAGTAACCATTTGGACTTTTCTACATGTATAGAGACTCCCCAATGTATTACTTCATGTATGATGTAATATGTTGTATTGAATAAAAAATTGTTATAAAGATTATAAATATTAAGTATAATAATATTATATTTTTATATATGATATAGAATAGGGAGAGTAGACTTAAAAAAACTTAATTACATGTTTTTGATAAAAAACAGCTTTTAAATATAAAGATACAGATGAATTAAAAGTAAAGTAATAAAGAAAGCTATGTCATGCTAATGTTAATCAAAAGATAACTAGAGTCACTTTAATAATTTCAGACAAAGCAGACCTCAGAACCAAGAAAATTATCAAGTAGAAGAGGGATAATACGTAATCAAAAAAGAGACAAATATCCAAAAGAACAATGAAATCCTTTACTAATAGAACATAAAATATGTGAGACCAAAACCGGTGGGACTACAAGGAGACATAGACAAACTCATTTTCACACTTAGAAACTTAAAAATCCTGTTTCAGTAATTGACAGATCAAACAGGCAGAAAATCAGTAAGTATAATGTTGACCCTAATTGCCTTTCCAATCACTTTCATCTAATTGATGTATATAGAATAATTCAACAATAGCAGAGCACACATTTTTCTCAAGATCACATGTAACATGTGCCAAGAAAGACCATATTCTAGACCATAAACTGCACCTTTAAGAAAATGGAAAGAATGGAAATTATATGAAGTACATCCTCAGATATCAATGGAATTAAGCTAGAAATCAATAGATGAAGTTTTCCCAAATATTTTCAGATTAAACAATGCATAAAAACACAAAAATGAAAGAAATCTCAAGAGAAATTTTAAAATATTTGCAATCAAATGAAAATAAAAATCCAGCTTCTCAAATGTAGGTACAATGAAAACAATTTTTAGAGGGCAATTTAAAGCAGAAAATTCTTGTATTAATATTTTTTAAAAAATTAAATTGGCAATGTCATTTTGTGGGGGTTTAAGTAGAACACTCAGTAAAGTCCAAGAAATAGATTTCTCTAATAATTGAGTCTGTTTAGGGAATCCAGAGAAACTAAATTTATTTTTAAAATTGGATTCATAGGAACATAAAACAAACTAAAAGAAAACTAAAAGTATATATAATTATTTATATAGGTATAAGTTATTACAATATAAGACTACATGTCTAAGCTGTACAGAGAACTGTAACAATCTTTAGTGACGTGGAAAAACATAAGACTAGATTTTTTAAATTTTTTTTCTGCTTTATTGATATACAATGGGCATAACAGTGTGTAAATTTAAGTGTACAATGTTGATTTGATTCACTGTAAAGTGATTACCACCGTAGTGTTTGCTAACACCTCCATCATATCACATAATTACCATTTCCGTTTTCTGTGGTGAGAAAATTTAATTTACTCTCTTGGCAACATTCAAGTACATAATACATTGTGATTAACTATAATCACAACACTGTGCTTTAGAGCCTCTGGACTGATTTATCCTATAACTGGGGAGTGTGTACCCTTCAACCAGCATCTCCCTATTCCTCTCCCCACCCCAGCCCTGGTAAACATCATTCTAATCTCTATATCTGTGAGTTCAGCTTTTTAAAATTCTACATATGCATGATAGCCTACTGTATTTGTATTTGTCTCTCTGACTTCACTTAGAATAATGTGTTCAAATTCCACCCCTGTTATTGCAAATGGCAGGATTCCCTCCTTGTTTGTGGCTGAATAATATTCCACTGTGTGGATGTGTATGGTGTGTGTGTATGTCACATCTTCTTTATCTATTCACCTGTAATAAGCTCTTAAGTTATTTCCATGTCTTGGTTATTATGAATAATTATACAATGATCATAGAGGTGTATTTATCTCTTTGAGTTTCTATTTTTATTTCCTTTGGATATATATCCAAAAGTGGAATTTATGGATCATATGCTAGTTCTATTTTTTTTTTAAGGAACCTCCATACTATTTTCTGTATGACTAAATCTTAACAGTCATTTTAGGGACCTGAGTGAAAGATGGAAGTGTAAGGACAGAAGATGCCGGGACTCAAAGATATCTAACAGAGGGAAGGAAAAGCCTTAAAAGTGAACCTCAGGGTAGTTTTTAGAGAAAGAATATAGATTCAAAAATATATATTGAAAGTACTTCTTAAAGAAATTGATGAAGTGTTCACAGTTCAACAGATGCAAGCATATATTTAAAAAATAGAATAGGAATAATGTGATACAACCAATTATGAGCAGATACAAATCTAACCACAACCATTCAAATTTAAAATTTAGTTCTTTTGAAGTTTATTCTTAACATGAAAAAAGGACAAATTTATTGCTTTAAAATATTTCTTTTTCATAAAACTGAAAATAACTCTTATGGAACTTAGGATATTTCTCTTGAACATTTATCCAAGTAACATAGTCCATAATATTCCTGGGATTTAATTAGCTTTACTTAATTATTCTGGTCATTAAGTTAACGTGAAAATTATGATCACTGAAACTCAGTAAGAAAAATATGACATCTTATTACACTTTATGAGCAGTAAACTTTTACATATATATAAAACATATAATAAAAATTGTACATACCTATAACTTATTTAAATATAACATGATAGCTTGCTTGCACAGCAACATAATTTTTAGGTTTTGAAATAGTAAGTTACTAATTATTAGAAACTGATGACCTAAGTGTCAGATTTCTGAGTTATGTTTTACTATTTGAAATAATTTTAATAAATGTGGTGTGTTCTAGTGAATAAGACAGGCTTCTAAATCTTTATCTTAACCCAACTTTACCTGAGCTCTTCAAACTCACATTTTTTTCCCAAACGATTGCCATAGAATGATTTCCACAGTCCCCAGAGCTATCATGAAACATTAATTTCTTCAATAAATATGTAAATCTCAGTTAAAGTATTGAACACTTTACAAAGTAAATATAAATAAAATGTATTAAACTATTGATAAGGAAACTCTTCATAAGAATTGTATGATTTTTATTTGATTTATAGTCATGATAAGCAGGGGATTTTTTTTCAGAACTGGAGTACGGGAAAATACATGAACTCAAAATCAGATTTAGAAAATGAATTATTTTTCATAAATTCAATAAAATGTATACATTTATAAAGGTATTAATTGAAATCAGTCATTTAAATATTTTATTATAACAGTAGTGAACTGAATAATAAATGCTAAAAACTTTCTTTGAAGGTATTATAGTTCTTGTTCATAATAATGAAAACAATATACAGGATGGGGAAAAAGTAGATTTACAGTTGTGAGTACTCAAAACAGAGAATTTATTCTTGTGATATTGTTTATTAATTATTGCATTATTTTCCCCATACGAATAGCTATAAACCTACTTTTGCTAAACCCTGTATTTAAGATGGATAATGGGGGAAAATCTCAATATTAGACCTAGTCCCCCTTGAACTAGTTAACAGTCAGAATGAAGAATATTACTAAGGCGAAAGAGGAGAAAAGCATTCTGTAATAATACAGGGCCCTATTCATAAAAATGACAAAGGAATAACAATATCAAAATAATGGAACAAAGTGATAGAATCGAAAAAAAATTCATACAGTATAAGATAGAATAAATACAATAAAATTCAATAAAGATATAAATGGGAAAAAAACATTATTGACAGTTGAACTAATTAATATATACAGAGACAAACAAAAACATAATACAGTAACAGACAAAAGCAAAATATACATTGTTTTCAAGTACATATTATTTACCAAGATAAATAATATTCCAGGTCATAAACTATCAATAAATTTAAACAGATTGAAAACATGAAAGTATGATACAAAAAAGTTAAACTAGAAAGCATTAACAGAAATATATCTTGTAACACATCTCATGTTGGAAGGCAAACAACACACTTCAAAATAACCCACAGATTAAAGAAGAAATCAAAATGAAAATGGGCATATTTATAAGTGAATGAAAAATGACATGCATATAAAAATTTGTAGAATACAGTTAAAGAAGTAACTAGTAGAACATTTAGAAATTAAATGTTCAAATTAGGGAAGCATAAAGTCTCAAATCAATGATCTAAACTTACGCCTTAATCAACTGGGTGGAATGGTAAGCGGTGGAAGAAAGGGGGCAAAATAAATCCAGAGCAAGCAGAAGAAAGTAGTAAAAGTAGGAGCATAAATCAATGAAGTTAAAAACAAAATATAAAACAATACAAAATATTAATGAATAAAATTGTTATTTCTTAAAATATCAATACAAATAAGCCTCTAGAAGAATGACTAAAAATATGAGAGAAGACAATTATATCAATATTCAATTGATATCAAAACAACCATAAGAGACCATTACAAACAATTTCAACTACATAAATTTGACACCTTACATGAAATGGACAAATTGCTCAAAAAACCCTAACTACCGAAGTGTCATCAATAATAACTAGTTAAGCTAAACAATCTTATATCTATTCCTTGGACACCTTGATAAAATATGATGAGAGGTCGAGAAATCTGAAAACGGACATGCTGGCCTTTTGGTTAATTAGGCATGTGAAAATTGGCTGTTAATTTGTGGAAAATGTATCTGAATGTGTGCAACAGACTGTGTTTGTGAATTTATAAAGTTCTTCACACTGAAGCTCGGAAATGTTAAACCACTTCACTACACCAATTATGAGCAGTAAATGGAAAATTGGGTTAGCTTAATAGTGTTTTCTGACTGAAGTAGAGATATTATTCATCCTATAACCAGATTCATATTAATTTCAAGATTGCTATCCTAGTGACTTCCACAATTCTGGTTTCATGTAGGTTTAAAAACTTCATATGTCAAAATTATTGCAGCTCAACCAATAAACCGTGGATTGCAATGCTTTTAGTAGTCTGCTGTTTGCTTTGGAATGATATTGACATGACAGAGATTCAGTTTCTGAATTTTGGCTTTGTAACAAATGAACCCTTGCAAGAATCAAGGAAACGTTGCCATAATTCAGTTTTCTAAATGAAAAAAACAAACTACATCTCCCAAGATCACAAGTGGACACACAGAAAGGCCACTAAATTAAATATAGTTTTTTAAAAACCTGGCTTAAAATAAATAATAAATGACATATTACACAGTGCATTAGTAGTGTCCCTTGAATTCTGACATTTTAGTCTGAATTTCTGTTGTCACACTTTGGAAACATAGGGAGAAAGCCAAAGCTACCTGTGTCCCTGTGGTTTGGATCCTGCCAGCTGTATGAGGCATGATCAGTATCAGAGGTGAGTAAATGAAGGCATTTCTTTTTCTTTTTTCTTTTTCTTTTTTTTAATCCTCACCCAAGGGCATTTTTTTTCATTGCTTTTTTTTTTGGCATATTTTATTGAGTATGCTATTACAGTTGTCCCATTTTTCTCCCCTTTTCCCCCTCCACCCAAAACTACCCTTTTGTATTAATCTGCTCAGGCTATCATAACAAAATCCTGCAAACTGGGTGTCTTTAACAACAGGAATTTATTTCTCACAGTCTGGAGACTAGAAGTTCAAGATCGAGATCAGTGTCTGGTGGCGACACTCTCTTTGGGTTGCAGGTAACCACAAGGCCTTTTCTCAATATGTGCAGGTGGACAAAGAGGGGGAGCGAGCTTTCCAGTGTCTGTTTTCAAAGGGATTCAGTCTCATGAAGGCCTCACCCTCATGAGCGCATCGAAACCCAGTCACCTCCCAAAGCTTGTATCTCCAAATACCATTACATTAGGGGTTAGGTCTTTAACATATAATTTTGGGGGAACACAATTCAGTCCATAGCATTCCCTTAAGTGCTAGGGCCATAAAATGTGAATGAGAACAGAAAATTTGGGGAAAAAAAAAAAGGTAGCAGATAGGTGGTATCCTACCGGAAAGCATTGTGCACAGTACAGAGACTGAGAGTAGTAAGTGATAATTATTCTCTAGAACATAAAGGGAGGCACCTAAGTCAATAATTTAAATCCTTGCCTACCATTTTACATTTTAAAGACCACACAATAACAGGGACCTCAATATTAGGAATATATTAGCATCAGTTGGGAAGCTGATTAATAGATTAATCACCCAATCAAATGTAAAAGCAGAAATGCCCCTTCCTTGCCTATTACTTCTGTTATATTTCCTAAGAAAATATTTTCTGTGTATGTTTATATCTTTCACTAAATAAATCAGAAACGGTGAAGGATGCCTTTTAAAGTAAATTATACTTAAAAACATGTTTAATAAATATTCATCATAAAAAGGGTTGTGTCTAGGGTGGCAAAATTTACCAAAAATAAAACACCGGACACCCTCTTACATTTAAAAAATAGTTCTGACTACTAATTTTTTAAACTGTAATTAAAAAGTTGCATAAAGGAAGCTCTGGTGAGTTCATTACAGGATGCACTATAAGGCATTAAACATACAACATGTTTTGTCTATACGAGATGCCTGCAACCTTACCTTTTTTTCACTTTTTAGTTGTATTCTCTGTAATACTCCAAAACAAAAGTTACTAATGAGCATTAATTTTATAAATAAAAAGAAAGTCAGAGGCATTGTGTCCTCCAAGCGAACAAGAACCTCAGCTTTTAAAATGTTGTGGTTTTTTTTTTTTTGGTTGCACAATACCAGTGAAAATGTGTAGTTACAGAAATAAAGTACTTTGAAAACCTTGTTGAACCACAAAGAGTTATGAAGTAATCTTGTGACCAAGTATATTTCTAAATTTTTATTGTTCTTTAGATCTTGAGTAGGATGAATTGAAGGAATATGACCAAAATAGAAGAAAATAAACGAACAAACACAGGACAAGGGGAATTGACACAGTCTAAGCAATTTTGATTATATGAATTCTAAAACCAAAAATATATTTGATTTTAAATCTGTGTCTGTGAGAAAGTGAGTCGACATGACAAATAGATCTGACAATACTTGTTTTTTGAGCCATCTGGCATGTCAGAATTCCTGTGGCAAAAGCAAAAAAGCTGAAGTGGACTTGAGATCACAGAAGAAAATAAAGTGTGCCTTTCGCATTTATAATAAGTGAAAAACAGGCATTCCACTTACCCTTTGTTCAGTACTTGGGAAATAAGACCAAAGGCATTTATTCTTGGGTTGGTAGAAGAGCACTTCAATGAAGGAGCCTCTTTTATAATTACTCAACACATCTGGGTGTCTTAAAGGTCAAGCAAATATTGGATTAAAAGTTAAGAATGCAACATCACTGAAGGTGGGAGAAAGAGAGGGGAAATGTTTACCATTAAGGAAAATGAAACATTGAAACAAAAACATTTACTAAAGGAAAGATTAAAGTATATTTGAGAGAAAAAATGACCAACAAAATTATGTAAAATAACGTTAGCATGTTTTCAGTTGCTTTAACATGTGAATTACTTTCATTAAGTAAAAGCAATTGAAGTATTGAATCAAGAACTGGCAATCATATAATATGGATTAATTTGATCATTTCATTATATTTACAGGTAATGGTACAATCATTTGTAAACATATTTCTACAATAATACTACAGTAAAAACATTGCTCACAATATCAAATTTGAAAATAACAGGAAGTATAAGGATAGAATAAGTGTAACATTCAAAAGAACTTTCACCGATTGCATAGAATATAGTCATAGTTAATCAATTCTTTGGGCTTTAGAAATTTTATTAGAAATTGTACTATAATCAATGTACTTCACTTAAACATGAGTATTTTTTAGTGCTGACTCCATGATATAATCTATGGAAAAGCACTGTTTTTTACAAAATGTTTTTGTACAAAAAGTACACTTGAAATATGATCTTATTAGCCAATGTCACCTCAATAAATTTAATTTTAAAAATGAGATTTTGATTACCTGAAATAAGAAATAGGACATAACTATGCTATAATCATTGCAGTTTGAAATTATAAATAGAGAGAAATGAATATTAGTTTCAGATCCATTACAAAATGAGCATTTCCATTTTATAAAGGAAGAAACTGAGATTCAGGGTTTATATTTAAACCTAAGATGTCTAATCTCCATGCCTGTACTCTTTAAATTTATGTTATAAGGTTCTGGTGGAACCCCATCAAGATGAGAAATCAATGGCCCATGACCTGGTGGGCAAGCACATGAAGCTGGTGGCATCCACATTTCCCATGATTGTGTCTTTCAAAAGAAACCAATGACAATGTCCCACGGAGCTCTAAGAGCCTTGAATAACAATATTAAAACACACAACCAGGATTTCCTCCAGGCAATGCTGAGCTAGAGGTGGAAACTTGGAAACCCTGAAGCCAAGTCCTGCCAGGTACCCCATGACCAGCATGTGGAATATAGTAGTCTATGGGGACCATGAGGAAACAAATCATCCAGGAGAAAACCCAGCAGTTCTGGGACCACAGGAAGCCCAGGCACAAATGAAGGATGCTCATTTTGTCCTGAGCAGTGTGGATATTCACATGTTCATTCTCAGTAATACTGAGACATTGGAAGGGGTTGGGAAAATGCCTGTAATTTTGAGAACCACGCTCAGGTGACTTGGGCATGACTATGATCCCACCTAATCCTTTGCTGGAAGTCTTCTTCCTCCAGCCCCCACCCCCCAAGACCCCTCGAGACCGCTCAGGTAGAGTCAATGCAGGGCCACATCTCTGTTCACTGCCACTTAGGTTGCAGGGGCTCCTGGTGCTAAGAGAACAAAGCCCACCTCCCGGTCTTGCCCTGTTCCTTTCCCTCATGCCACAGGGATCCCTATTAATTCTCAAAAAGGCAACCAACTGGGTTGCCATTCTGGGTTGCAGAATGGGAGATATCTGCAAACAACAGCTCTGACAAGGGGTTGATACCCAAAATATATAAAGAACTCCTATAACTCAACACCAAAAAAAGAAAATAAAACCAAACAATTGAATTAAAAAATGGCCAGAGGACCCGAACGGACATTTCTCCCAAGAAGACATACAAATGGTCAATAGATATATGAAAAGATGTTCAACTTCACTAGCTACTGGGGAAATGCAAATCAAAACTAGTAAGATACCACCTCACATCTGCTAAAATAGCTATTATCAGCAAGGCATGTAACAAATGACAAGTGCTTGGAGAGATGTGGGGGTAAAAGAATCTCACCCACTGCTGGTGATAATGTAAATTGTACAGTCACTAAGGAAAACACTATGGAGTTTCCTCAAAAAAAAAAAAATCAGAACAGAATTACCATATGACCTAGCAATCCCTCTCCTGGGTATCTACCCAAGAAACTAAAAAACATTTATTTGCAAAGATATATGCACACCTATGTTCATTGCAGTATTATTCACAGTGACCAAGATATGGAGACAACAAAAGTGTTCTTCTGTAGAGAACTGAATAAAGAAGACATGGTCCATACATACAATGGGAGAGAATACCTCTCCACCATAAGGTGAAATACTACCATTTGCGACAACATGGATGGACCATGAGAATATCATCCTGAGTGAAATAAGTCAGAAAAAGCTAAGAACCATGATTCCACTCACATGTGAAATATAAAACTGAAACTCATAGATACAGACAACATTATGGTGTTACAAGGAAGGGGGTGGGGAGTAGTAAAGGGTAAAGGGGACCAAATATGTGGCGACCTGGACAATTTGCTGTGGGAGGTGGACATTTTCATATGTAATATGAAAATCATGTAGCATAGAAAAGTACACTTGAAATATGATCTTATTAGCCAATGTCACCTCAATAAATTTAATTTAAAAAATGAGATTCCCTTGATTATCTGAAATAAGAAATAGGACATAACTATGCTATAATCATTGCAATTTGAAATTATAAATAGAGAGAAATGAATATTAGTTTCAGATCCATTACTTCTCCAGAAACTGCAAGCTGGCAATCAGTCAATAGAAATAGAATATTAATAATTGATTTAATAGTGTTCAGTGAAAATGGAGCTCCACAAGATTGGCAGCTTAAAGGGATTTAATTTAGACTCAAGTCAGTTGTCACAGAGTAGAGAAAGGGAATATTTGTGACACAGAAAGAGTCTAAGTATCATTATCCTATAATAGCCAAAAAAAGTGTTGAGGAAGGAAATTTTTATTATACATTATAACTATAAGCCAGGAAGACTGAACATTTTTTTCCTTGTTTCAGATTAGTATACCAATTAAAATAGTAACAAAATGCCTCACAATTTAAGAGATTTTTATTCAATATTATATATCATAAGGCACACAGATGATACATTCAGGTATATCCAGTTTGCAATTATTCATAACTTTAAATATTTACTATGATTACTAAATATTTGCTTTATCAGCCCCTTTAGAAAGCATTAGAAATAAACTCGCTCATTTCTATCCAGAGATTTAAGAACTATCTTAATAGTTCTTAGCTGGTGGAAAGACATCATAGCATAGTCTCATAAAATACCTTCCTTTTCTAGATTCTATGAATATTAAAAGTGGAAGAAGGTTACAGGTGACACTGTTGTTTCTGAACAGAAAGATATCAAACACTAATGTAATCTTTCTTTGGGAGAACATCCAGATAGAAACAATGTTTAGAGTAAAATTCTGTGACATGGACCAAGTTCTTCTTAGGACTGTAGAAAGCCATAATTGCAGAAGAAGGATTTTTGAATCTGTTTCCACATGTCCTCTCAAGCTCAAAAAATAGCAAAGGCAATTTTTAAACTCTAAATCTAAGTACAAAAACAAATTTATTTTCACTAAATGTATCAGACAGGTTCAATCTGAATTCATAATATCTGTTAAGTAAAATAATAAAATAAAAAATAAAACTGACTAGCGGATTTGGTAATGGTCAGCTTTAGAGATGAGAAAGTGTTGAATGTTGCATTTTATACAAAAATATATTGATCTTCAAGCCACTTATACTGGAAGACATGCTAATAAAGTTTCCAGTCATAGATGTCATCTCAGGTTGAGAGTTAAATTGATTCCACAACAATTCAATTATTTTTAAGAAATATTAATCATACCATAATACATTACTGAATCATCTATCAAATATAAATGAGAATGATCTATCCTTTGAACTACATAGGATGAAAATATAAACTAGTAGAAAATCAGAATCATGTTTTTTAAGAATTCTAGGATCTAATTTCAAAAATGAAGCATTCAGAGTTTAGAGAAATCACATTTGTGTCCCCGATAATCCGATTAGTGGATATTGCAAATGCTTCCAACTTTGTGCTTATACAAATTGCTATAGATAGTACCTTTCATTTTGCCACTCGCTGCCAGCTATTTGGTCAACCTAACTGTGCGAGCACGGTGCATCAGGTAATGTCCACGTTGGAATACCAGCTAATTGATCATTTCCTCCTTATTGATAGAATTAAAACCATGGCATCACCATAATGATTCTTCTGTATATTTTCATAGCATTGTTCATTAATTTCTTAATGAGGAAGTATCTTTTTACAATTAGGTTCCATAACATCTGCCCTCTTTTAATGTTCACAGTTATTTTTACTCTTCTTTCTTCATTTCCGTCAGTCTTTCATTCCATTTGTATATAATCCCGAAATAACTCTGCTGATGAAAAATAGTAGTTTTAATAAGGGAAAGAAAAGGATTTGGAAATATATTTTGATATCTAAAATTACTTTTAATAACCTCTAAAGTTATTGCAAGTCAATAAGTTCTAGCATCCTTCTTCCTCTAAAAATATAATTTTTCATCACCAGGACCCATAATAAACATATAGATAGATCCAGTAGATATTTGATTTGTTTAAACACGATAGACATCCTTGTTTTGTTAAAATGTTTTTTTATGAAGGAAAATGGAGTATCGCGTTTACTTAGGAATATAAATGAGTTAATTTAGTGACTGGAATATAGCGAAGCAAGCTCGGGTCAAGGGAGCCCTGAGCAGGAACAGAAGAACAATGATAAGAAAATCAAAATCTTTCGAAGGTTTTCTATTTTTCCTACAGCTGGAGAGAGATAACCGTGAGCATAACCAGAGTCCAGCAAGATAGAACCTTATATTCAGAAAATATTAAAGGAGAGACGGTTCATGACGGTCGTTCAGGCACATGGCCCGGAAACACACACTACCTGAGTCTGACACTCAGCTCTGCCACTTACTGCTGTGATATTTAGTGTTTTATTTAACAAATCATGTCTCAGTTTCCTCATCTGTAAAGTAAAATCATTACAGTACCCTTTAGGGTTATCATGAAAAATAAAATAGTCAACGCATGTAGTATGCTATAGATTGTACTAAGCACATCACAAGTCCTAAAAAGTAGTCGCTATTGTCATTGTTAACTTTTTTGCCAGTTTTCTTCATAACATCCTTAGGTTACTAATATTATAATAAAAAGTGCAGACAAGTAAGTAATAGTAATTAGAAGCAAAGCAATTTTAAGGAGAAATATTCCACCAATCTATACAAAATTTTTAAGCAAATATAACATTTTCATCACTTTTGGCAACATTCTAGATAAGAAGCAGATTGCATCAGTTAGATGCAAAAGCGTAAGAGTTGAAAGGTAGAGTAAAGGCAGAAACCACTGTATGTGAGAACGTTACATGGGCAAACTTTGCATTCCATCATCTGATGCCTAGCTTTATAGGCGTCAGGGGCACTTTAGCAAATGGGAGGCCACAGGAGTAGCGGCAAAGGCCGTGGTGCTCTCCGACCTTTCCTTTAGGACATGATGGGGGTGAACTTGAGGTCAACAGCCCAGATGTAGTCCCATGTGATCTTCTGAGGATCTCACTACTGGTATTAAATCTCCTTCTGCTAGAAATACCTAGTTTCTGGCTTTAGCACCAATCCTGAATGAGACTATGCTTGAGACCATTAGTAACTGTAGCGTGTAACTAGCAGAAACCGAATGGCCATGGTCACTGTAAAGAACAGTAGGGTCAACACTGTAATCAAATGGTTTGAACTGCAGATTCTTCAGGGTGGAGAGGGGATGTTCAGTTGATTATGGTGCCCTCAGCACTAAAAGAGATGAGCAATCTAAAAAAGTCCTTTTGGACTTATAATAAAAATTAATAGATAAATAGATAGTTTCACAGATATATAGATACTAAATAGGGAGAGAGAGAGGGAGGAAGGAAGAGAGAGAGAAAGAGAGATAGAGGGAGAGAGAGAGAGAGAGAGAGAGAGAACCCTCTAGGTCTGGAGAAAGTGACCTGATAAGTCATAACGTGAGAGTCAGGATTCTTCATCTAATTTCTAGACTTGAGTCAGTTCATAGACATACAGCTCTTCCAGCTCTTTACATGAAGAGAATTAATTTTCCTTAAGGAAGACTATTCTAACATTGTCACAGTGTGCTTGTGTGACTTGTGATTACTTACTACGGTAAACGTGTATAATAGAGAAAAAGGCAATACTCAGTGTAGGGCATTTTGGTTCATGGACTTAGAGCTGAATTTCTGGTGTCACAGCAAGTCGCTGTGATTTCCCACTTGGATGCAAAGCTGACGGAGGCAGAGGGTGGCTCCTGTATATCTTTATAAAGGTCTAATACACTTGTGAGCCCACCCTTTGCTTATCTCCTGGCTTCCTCCATGCAAATGTGAATTAACCACAAATGGAACCTGGACCAGGGGGTGGCAGGCTCTTTGGACTACCTGGACTACTGAGTTAGGTTTCCATGGCCACTGCTGCTGCAGGAAGCACAGAGCCCCTCCCCAGAGAGGCTGAACAAAGCACTCACTCAGTCGTGCTTCCTGCTTGTCAGTGTCTTGCCTCTCAAATGCCTGCCATTTCCACTTGATGTCATCACACAGAAGGGGGAGAAAAGGACTGTGACAGATTCACACAGAGGCTCCCCGAGCCCCAGAGGTCTGTAGTAGTATATTTAGCTTCAGGTTGGGGCAGCCCCAGAGGTTATTACACAAATCTTTGCCTCCAGAGCTCTTTCTACAACATTCATTTAATTCATTCAGCAGATATTTACCAAGCAGCTGATAGAAAATGGACTTTGTGATGAGGGCCAAAGGGTGGAGGTAGGATGCAGAGACATAGAAGTGAACCACCTTCAGGGAGCTTAAGAGTGATGGAAAAATGATGACCTGATTCTAATTAAGTTCAAAGGAAGCTAGAGAGAAAGTAACAGAGTGGTCCTGGACTTCTGAGGGTGGGACATATGATCATTCAGCCTTTACTTGAAGGCATCTTTCATTGGGGAATTCACTACTTTTAAATTACTGAACCCGTTGTTAGAAGGTGACCTTTTCTTCATAGCCTTTAAACTGTTCAGCTGAATTTCACCAATGGTTAGATGTCACTATTGTTGAAAGGTCATTCTGTTTTCATTCTTTACTCCTTCAGAGTTGTGTGAATCTGTCTATCCTGTTGGCACCCTCTATGTTTCAAAGTTTTATTCATTCCCCACTGCACTTGAATTTTGAAACAAATTCTGCTCTTCTGTATAGGATTTAGAAAATCAGGAGGTGGGGGCCTTTGTAGGATTCTCGCTTTTTGAAACAGTAATGTATCATCAGCAAGATAGGTTAGCTTCTTCTGTAGTGACACATAACTTCCAAATAACCGCAGTGGCTGAGGACAGTTTCTTTCCTATGCTGTGTCCCCAGTGTGGTCAGCAGGTCAGCCTCATTCATTGCAGTCACTCAAGGACCCAAACTGAAGGAGGGGTGAGCTCGAGTGTGCCTGCGAGATCACCTAGCATGGGAAAGGAGGCCAGCGGATCTTGTTCTAGTCTTGACATGATCTGACCCAGAAATGATGTACATTGCTTTGGCCAGGATTAGCCCTGTGACCCCATTTAGCCACAGTTCGGCATTTTCTGTACTAAAGAGGAAGAATGAGATGTAGGTGAGCAGCACTGATGACGTTCGCAAGTGACGTGGCCTGTGCAAGCTTATAAAGTACGTTCATACTGGGCCTAACTCAGGGCTTTGCAAGTATTGGGAGTTACACAAGTGTCAGGCGAATGAATGATACAGGTCTTAAAGAATCTGGTTCCACCCCTAGCCTAATATGACTGTAGGCTAATCATTAAATTGTAAAAACTTATAATTTTCTCTTCAAAAAAAGATAAATTACAAGACCCTTTTCTGCCTAAAATTCGCCAAATCACTTCCCTAAGTTGGAAATTCAGTCCAAGCTCTTTAAAATACCTGCAATAAACAACCTCATCTGGCTGACTCTGACCCATTTTCTACCTCCCTTCCTCTCAAAAAATACTGTACAAACCTATATGCTGGTAATATTTGGGGGGAAAATAGGTTGATTGGATTAATAGTTCACATTAAAGTTTGGCACCAATTTTATTATTGATTGTCTAAATTTTGTAAGCTGTTTCATGAATTAATTGCACTAGAACAGCTTTGAAATTATAGTATGATAATTTAAAAAGCACATCTAGAAATGAGAAAAGTTTGTAGTTTGCACACAAACACACCATTGTGTAAAATCACTCATGTATTCATTTTGGATAGCTCTGAGCATAACTATTTTTTCATACTTGAAACTTCAGAGCTTTAACACACATCTTTAATAAGGGAATTATTGTGATTCTTGAAATACTGTGCATAACTTAGCATAGTGCTTCATGATTTTATATCACCTAATGCTGCACATCCTAATTAAAATAGATAATATGCCATATATAACTAATAAATATTAAATAGCAAATTCTAAGGACTTAGAAAATGCCTAAATTAGAGCTCTTAGGTCAATGTTAACTCAATCATTTACCATGTGGACAGTGTGAAATATTTTTTAAAAATAAACACTACAATTACTGTGCAGTATAGCAAATAAAAAACAGATTTATAGAGCCTTAATTTTAAAAGCATGTCATTATAAAGAGTTGAATTTATTTTTTACTGCTGAAATTATTTTCAAGCAATTTTTGGAGACCTAAAGATTCATGGAATGCTAAGTATTGAGGAAAAGAAATAAGACATAAAAATGAATTTGTTGAATTAGAGATACTAATTTGCTCCTTTTTGGTATCTTGGAAATTCTGAGGCAGTTGGAATAATTAAGAAAAACTCTCAAAAAACAAGTTCAAAAAAATTTTTTGAATTAAGATAGCGGACACAAATATATTATTTTAGTGATTCACTGCATAATAATAGCATATTATACTAAAATCTAATGAGAATGATCTTGTAAGAGATGTCTCCTTTAGCAGAAAGTCCAGATGTTTTTTTGTAAATATCTCACATGTCTCTGTGAAGGGGTGCTGAGTAAAATATGTTTCATCCTATAAATTAGTGAAAAATTCTTTTTGGCAATATCACAACAGATGTGGATTTGAGTTTTGATGGTAGCTACCAGCTGGGCCTTTCCCTACCCACCAGAAATCATACACACATGATATCTGTGGATAGCATGGAGTGAAAAGGACTTTCAAAAAGACCTCTTATAGTTATTATTCTTGTACAATATAAGTCTTCTGCTAAAGAATGTGAATTTTTTAAAATAAGCATATTACAATGATTTTGAGTCTAGAATATAAATTCAAAGCTTATTATCTTTTGCAATATATCAGGTTTCTTTCTAGTGATCCATTTTCCCCCCGCTACACATCTAATATAAAAAATTGATATCTCATGGATTTAATTTGCATTTCTCTGATGATTATTAGTGATGTTGAACATCTTTTCATGTCTATTGACCATCTGTATGTCTTCCTTGGAGAAGTGTCTATTTAGGTCCTTCTCCCATTTTTTAATTGTATTGTTTGTTTATTTGGTGTTGATTTTTGTAAGTTCTTTATAAATTTTGGATATTAACCCCTTATCAGATGTATCAGCAAATAGTTCTCCCCTTCTGTGGATTGTGTTTTTATTTTGTTGATAGTTTCCTTTCCTATACAAAAACATTTTATTTTTCTGTAGTTCCATTTGCTTATTTTTTATTTTATTTTCCTTGCATGAGGAGATATATCAGATTAATTGTTGCTATGAAAAATGTCTGAGACTTTACTGCCTATGTTTTCTTCTAGGATTTTTATGGTTTGGGGTCTAACATTTAAGTCTTTAACCCATTTTTTAATTTATTCCTGTGTGTGGTACATGTGGTATAAGAAAGTGGTCTACTTTCATTTTTCTGCAGGTATCTATCACTAATCATCAGAGAGATGCAAATTAAAACCACAGTGCGATATCGCCTCACACCAGTCAGAATGGCTGTCATCTATAAATCAACAAACAAGTACTGGAGAAGGTGTGGAGAAAGGGGAACCCTTCTGCACTGTTGGTGAGAATGCAGACTGGTGCAGCTACTGTGGAAAGCAGTATGGAGATACCTGAAAAAATTAAAAATGGATCTGCCTTTCGACCCAGCAGATCCCACTTCTGGGAATATATCCAAAGACACCCAAAACACTAATTCAAAAGAACATATACACCCCTGTTTGTTGCAGTGTTACTCACAATCACCAAGATATGGAAGAAGCCCAGGTGTCCATCAGTACATGAGCGGGTAAAACAACTATGGGACATTTATACAATGGAACACTACTCAGCCATAACAAAGAAGAAAATGTTACCCTTTGTGACAGTGTGCTAAGAGAACATTATGCTAAGTGAAATAAGCCAGTCAGAGAAAGACAAATACCATATGATTTCACACACATGTGAAAAAAACTGAACTAACAAGCAAAATAGAAACAGACTCATAGATGGGAAGCAGGCTGATAGCTATGGGGTGGGGCGAGGTGGGGGTCAGGGTGTGGAGAGATAAAGCAAAAATGAGAAAGGACTCATGGACATGGACAACAGTGTGCTGATTGTGAAGGGGAAGGAGATATAAGGAAGATAAATGGTAATGGAAGAAATACAAAAAAAAAATTTTTTTAAGTTGAACATTTTTTAACCTACTTAGGTTTCCTCTGAGATGACTGAGCTAAAATGTTTATGGGGAGGCTTATTAAAAATCTTTGGAATCCCGCAGTGCATCTCTGTGGAAGGGGCAGTCCCGACATCTATCACTGAGAAGGAGAGCCTGGAAAATCAGAATTAGGAGAAACACATTCAAAGTGGTGGGACTGGGACAGCGAATACTAACACTGGCCCCAAATTAAAAGTCACAAAAGAAACTATTGCTGGTCCGTTTGCAATTTGCTTCTCATTTGTGCAACTCTAAGAAATATACCCTATGATGAATGACTTCAGGAAATTGTTTTTAATAAAACAGAAGTTTAAGACTAGTATTATTTTATCAAACTAGCCACCTTAAGCATATTTAAAACAGAGGTAGACACTTATGAAAAACAAGACTAAGGCATCCAGAACTTACAAAGGAAAGTAAGAGAAAATACACCTTAACCGCATTGTTTCTATTTAAACTTGAAGACTTATCTTCCAAGAAGTTGCTGTCAAAACGTGGGCTAGAGTCAATTAATATCAAAATATTTGGACCTAGGAACACATTTATAACAGTGTGTTCACAGAATACTAATAGGAGCCATAAATAGAATGCATATCTGGATCGATGTAGACAAAACAATAAAAAGTTTCAGGGGAAAATTTTTTTCACTGAATTATCAAAATTTGATTTATATATAATACTTCTACTTTACATTGCCAATATATAAAGAATAAACTAAAATACATTTTGAAATGAGATTAAATGCAAGATACAAATAAACATTTACATTTTATCTTCTTATGTATTATAAAACAAATGCTCACATCTATTATTTAATATAGTTTTTGTGTTTCTTTATTATCTGATCAATATTCAGAAGAATTGTTCAGGAAGATAAATTTTATTTTGATGTTGAATCAAATATATCTCTAACTCTTTTGTTCTGTTTAAAACATAATAACAAAATTCAATTTCTCACAGATATAATGTAATAATGGAAAATATTTTTACTACATACTTTGCAATATTTGAAAAATAAACTAAACATATAAAATTATTTTTCAAGTCTTTGAAAATTACTTCATCCTCTTTAAAATAAATAAGGTTTTATAACAGTTTCAGATTCACAGAAAAATAAATCAGTTGGTCCTGAGATCACCTCTAACTCCTTTCCCACATTTTCACCTCTTCTTGACATCTTGCATGGTACATTTGTTTCAAATAATAAGCCAATACTAATACATTATAATTAACTAAAATTCATAGTTTACACCGGGGTTTGCTCTTTATGTTGTACAGTGTCCTGGGTTTTGACAAATGCATTATACAGGTCATTACAGTATCTGCCAATATAGCTTCACCACCCTAAAAATTCCCTGTACTTCACCAACACTGCACTCCCTTCTGCGTCCTCACAAAACCATCGATCTTTTTAGTTTCTGTTATAGTTTCGCCTTTTTCAGAATGTCATATAACATAACATACGGTATACAGAAGCTTTTTCAGACTGACCTGTAGCACTTAGCAATGTCCACTTAAGCTTCCTACATGTTATTCTGTGACTAGGTAACTCATTTCTTTGCATTGCTGAATGACATTCCATTGTGTTCCTGCACCAAAGTTTGTTCATTCACCTACTCAGGGGCATCTTGATTGCTTTCAGTGTTTGGTAATTATGCATAAACCTGTTATAAACATCTGTGTGCAGAATTTTGTTTGGACCTAAGTCTTCAACTTATTGGTGTACCTAAGAGTGCAATTGGTGGAACGTATGTAACACTGTGATCAGTTTGTCATAAACTATCAGTATCTTCCAAAGTGTCTGCATCATTTTGCATTCCCACCATAAATGGGTGAGAGTTTTTTCCCCACATCTTTGTCTATATTTGATATTGTCAGTACTTTGAACTGAAGCTGTTGCAGTGAATGTATAGAGGCATTTCAAGGTTATTTTAATTTGCAATTCTTTCATGATAAATGATATTGAGCTTTTTTTTGTATGCATATTGGTCATGTATATATCCTTTTAGTGAGATATCTATTCAGAGCTATTGACCATTTTTAAATTTGAGTAAAATATTCTTTTGGCATTCAAAGTTTTTAAATATTCTTACATATTTTAAACTTTTATTGAGTTCAATATTCAAAATTTTTGAGATTTTTTTCTGTTTTGTATATGAAATTTTTCCAGTATTTTTTTTTCTAATGGCTATTTCTTAATATATATAGAAAAATCCTCAGGATGTTCAATTCTCACATTGTTTCTAATGACTTTTCAACTGATTTTCTTGAGTTTTGTAGATATATACTTGATCTTATTATCTCACCTGAAAAGGACCTGTTTTTGTATCATTTAAGAATATAAGAGACTAGCCCTGACCAGTGTAGCTCAGCTAGTTGGGCATAGCCCCACAAAGCAAAAGGTCACCAGTTCAATTTCCAGTCAGGGCACATGCTTGCGTTGTGGGTCCAGACCCCACTTGAGATGTATGAGAGATGCAACTAATCTATGTTTCTCTCTCACACCGATGTTGCCCTCCCTCTCTTTCTCCCTCCCTTCCACTCTCTCTAAAAATACATAAATAAAATCTTTTTTAAAAAGACTATATGTGTTTATACTACATATTTACCCAGTGCATATACACACATGCATTAATTTTGACAAATTGCATCTGTTACTATGTCCAGAATGTTACATGAATGCACCAGTAGTGGCCATGTTTGCTCCATTTGCACTTTAATGAGGACATTCCCAGAGTTTTGATACAGAGAGATCTGATCAGATTACTGAGAAGGAGCAGGGAGGGGCTGTAGGAGGAGGTTGCCCAAGGCAATGGTAAACAGTCTAGGATGAGACTGACTGAGAAGCTGAATGCCTTCAGAATGCATGGAACTATGGGCCAAAAGATTTAAGATAAAAAGGGGGCAGAGACTGACTCTCAGGTTCTTCCTCGAAGATGCCAGGATGATTGTGCTGCAGCTTCCTGCATTTCCCAATGGACAGTATATTGGGTGGATTTTGGGTGGGCATAGAAACTCCGGGTGCAGCCTAGGATCGGGCTGGCCTGGCAGAGCGTGGCAGGATTATTCCTTCCGTGTTCTAGAAGGGATGCACTCTGAGGCAGAAGCCTGCCATTCTTCCAAAATTGTGTAGCTTTTGTATCTTATGTTGTTTTAGTTTGTAAACTAACCCTATAGAAATAAGATGATTAAAAACTAACAGAGGAAATGATAGGAGAACTCAGGCATTAAAGAGTTTAGCCTTAATGGATAGGTTTATGTGATTAAAGCTGTAACTAAAAAGTTATAGATTTTAGCTTTAATTGATAGGTTTAAGTGACTAATTCATGTGGAAAGCGGTTATTCCAAAATTGTGTAACTTTTGAATAAAGACTCCTTCCTTTATCACCAAACCTTTGCCTCCAGAATTTTGCCTAGAGGGAGGCAGTAGGCAGCAGAGCCCCACTTGCTGACCTGTTCTGTAACAGTTTCACAACTCTAAATTATGTTCACTCCCTCTTCTACTTATCTCTATCTTCCCTTTCCCTTCCTTTCCCTCCCACTGTTTATATCTAACCAACTAGCTCTCCTGTTAAGAAAGGATCCATCCATTTTCATTAGAGTGGAATTTAAGATCTTGTCAGATGCTTTCAGATTTTATAGAAACGAAACATTATTATCATCTTATCACTTAAAATATGAAATCAGAAATATAAATATTCACTTAATCAGATAAAATCAGCCTTAATTTAAAAGTGGTGATGGATTTCACTTAGATATAAAAATACATTGCTCACCCTGTTTTATAAATTATTTTCTTTAGCTATTTAGGAAAGCTGCGTACAGACTGGAGCACTTGCAACCATGGAGGAAAACCGTTAGAGCCCGCCTGCTGCCTAATGAGGTCGAGACTAATGATTAACCACAAAATCAACGGTGGTCAATTCTAAGCGGTAGAGTGCCTGTGATGTAGTTTCCACCCATTCAATGTGAGAGATAAAAATAATATTTCTTCCAAATTATTTTAGCAGCAAAGCCATCTGCAGTTATCCAAAATATAAACTTTTACATTGAGGTTTATATTAACTGCAAAGGTTTCCAATGCTTTGGTTGAGGAAGTTCTCAATACTCTTATTTTGGGGAGCAAGGGTTGTAGGAAAGGTGTTCTTTAAAAAAATATGGTAATGCTATTGTTCACTTAATTTGTGAATGAAATTAGTTGTCTATTTTTGTTTCCTTTCCTGTCTTTGTTATAAAAAGAAGCTAAAATAACTCTCCAACATTTCTTTATTTTGAAATGGCTGCAATATTGTACTTTCTTCCTTTAATAAAAAGCTTTTAAAATGCAATAAGCATACTTTTGACTGTTTCTTAACCTAAAAATTTGTGAGCTTGCTTTGTGGTTTACACTGTTCATGTAAGAATGACTCAGAGCTCAAGGCCTGGCCCAGTCAGAGTGTCTGTCTAACCACGCTGTGTGTTACCTCATACAATTACCATGTTCAAGCTGATAACACTAAATATGAAATCTGGCCCTGCTCTTTTTACCGAGTTCCAGAATTAGACCGTCAGTTGCTTATTCATCATCTCAGCATGGATATTTAATGACAACCTTACAATTATTTTGGTCAAACGAGATGCTCAATCCACTGCTCTGTCATTAGTGGCAATACAATCCCCTTTATCAGCATTATTCCATCATCCAATCTGTTAATCACTTCAAAACATGCAGAACTACCCTCATTTACAATCTTTAGATGCTTGGTATGCAAAGTGTGATCCCGGACCACCACCACCCCGAAACTTGTTTGAAATGCCCCAATTCAAACCCACGGATCCAGAATCTGGACTTTAACAGGATCCTCAGATGATTCCTATAAATGTTAAGAGTTTTAGGCACACTGACACAAACCATTCACTACCTCCCATCTATCTATCATTATTACCGCTTCTACATCTAAAGCAAATAGAGAAAACAGTAACTCGCATGATGTCATCAATATAATGCGTCAGTGTACCGTTCCTAGAGATGCCCAGATGGTCCAGATCTTTTTGGGCCGTGTTATTACAGAAGGCAGGATAGTTAAGCTAGCCCTGTGGAAAATCTATAAAAGAATATTGTTGTACATTCCACATGAATGTAAACTCTTTCTGATCCTCTACATTGACAGACCTGGGGAAGAAAAAAAAAATTTCACCAAAACAATGCCTAATATGCTACTGCTGAGGCTTTATCAGTCTGCTCTAACAATGATAACAACTAAACACAGCTGGTCCTCCCGGGGCTCCCGTTTGATTGCATCTACTACCCTCCCCAAAGAGTCGGTCAGTTTGTGTCAGAACCAGATTAGGGACTACTTCCCCTGTATCCCTTACATCCTTTGTATCTTTAATGATATCTTTCATTCCCAGCACCCTTCCAAGGATGGCATTTGATTTTTAACTCACCCTCTTGTCTGCAAAGGGAAAGAGGCAGGAGGAGGGCAGCCTCAGAGCTTCCACTCAGCCACTCCCATATTGTTTCTTACCTCACGTGTTAAGGATCACATTCAGAGCCATTCCAATTCTCAAACATGTCAGTGCCCATTATATACTCAGTGCTGAGGACTGAACTGCATGCTCAAGTTCTTATGTTGAAGTCTTAACCCTCTAGCAATTGCATTCAAGTCTCAGATCACAGTCCCTTCCTCCTCCTCACATTTTGTTTTTAGGAAGCCCTTCCAAATATCTGGACTGCCATACTCCTTTGGCCAGTTATATCACATTCAATTTTATGGATTTGTACAAACGTTAGTAGTTTTGTAAACATAATAATAAAAAATAGCATATTTCATTCACACTAAAAACTCTCTAGCTCCCTTTTACATTCCATCTCCTCCTTCTCCTCACTAGCCCATGGCAATCAATGATCTGTTTCTTGTAGATGTTTCCTTTCGGTAAAACTGCATGCCATTCACCTGGAAGATGTGACTTTTCCTGGGATTGCATTTTGTCTTGCTTTCCAAAAGGATTATTTTTATTGTCTCTTTTGTTTTCAGTGTTGATAAAGACAGTTAACTCTAAAGATATCTATTCAACTATATTTTTAGCTCAGACCTACCAAATGAGTGGGATCCCGAAATTATTTTTTGCCTTGGGTTGAATACAGTAGTGATAAAGAAATGTCTTCTCTTTTCCTCAAGACTGTTGGTTTACTGCATTTCTTGGTCTGTTTCAGAGATGAGAAGAAGGGAAGAATTTGGGATCATTTTAGGATTTTTTTCAGGATTTCTCTTTACCTACCTTTAATTTTTGCACTCTTTACATGTAGGGTGGAGGAAGGAAATCTGAAATGTGCAAGGAACAGAATTGTAGAGACTTGTAAAAATGTGGAAATATTTCTTTCAATGAGAACATATTTCAACAAGATTAGGACATGAGGCTTGGCACCCTCTCTGTCTGTTTCACTGTTTCCCTGCCCTGTGTGTTTATCTTTTTTATTCTTCTTAACATTAGTTCCTATGAGGAGGAAATTTAGATGTCTGGTTGGCTCCGTTATACTACTCCCAAATTTTAATTCAGTAGTTTTGAAATCATATAAATTGAAATAGAATGACTTTTGTTATCACCAGAAAATTATGTGTTTTTAAATGGCAATAGAGAGTTTTTAAAATATTATTTGGATCAAAGCTATTTAGTTTTGAAACTTTGTCAAAAGAGATTATTAAAATACTCCACATCAGTAATCCAAAATAAAAAGATATGCAGAGGCATGTTAAGTGCTTTGTCTTTATACTACTCTGTAATAAGTCTTACAGGCACATCTCCATATTATACTGTAATTTTTTAAATCATGTATCCTTTGCAGCCCCAAGGCCTAGAAATATGCATGGGACATAGTATAATTTAATAAAGACTTTTTATTGAATGATTAGAATATTGTGATTTAAAAGAAAGTTACACCTCTACCATTTCACCTACTTTTAAAATTATAAACTTATGCATAAAAAAGAAATATAATTTCTGTTAAAGAGTGCAATTTAAGCTGTATATATTAGAAATATCAATTCTTTTCAATGTACATATTGACCCCACCAAGAAAATTACCAGTTTAATTGATATAAGAAAAGCTGATTATGCCAGGAAATACAACTCAGGATATAACAGTCAAAGAGATCACACCAAACTAGGCAAATGACAGAAGACTCAATAAGACAGATATATAGCTATGTGAGCTTTTCCTAAATGTGCCAGTGAGGATTAATAGATATTTAATAATTAGTGCCTCACACCTATGCAGTACCTATAGATGTTTTAAAATTGTTCAATAAGATTGCTCCAGGTAGATTGGCTTATTTGCCTTGAATGTGTTTGTAGCATTTATATGGACTACATATTGATAAGGCCTTAAAGGAAGACACTGAAGCAGAGAGTACTGGCTAATAATCAAAACGAATTTTCTCTTCTTTATAGGTATAGAGCCAGACTCCATGTAAGTGGTAATGATGAGGTCTACCTCCACACCTGGCCCTAGGAAACCTCCATGTCTCTGTCTGTCACCAGCTCTATCCATTTCCTGAGGACTGAGATAAAGTCTACCCTCAAGAAAGCCTTCAAAAGCACATGTTGAAGAAGTTGGAGCATCCATCAGTCCAGTTTCCTAGATAAAACTCTCCATTTTCTACCTGCAACACATGAAGGAAAAAAAAAAAAGTGCTGGTTTGAGTCTTTATGCATTTGGGACCTGTTTGTTACTTCAGCCCACCTTAACTAATACTATCCCTGACCCTAGTCATATCAACTAAACCTTAGAGTTGCCATCTTGTTATTTTTTTAAAATCTAGATTAAATATATTACTTCTGGGGCATATTAATCCATACAGAAAAAAACCCAACTCTCTGGTATCCTTTTCTATATTATAAATGAACAACACATAAATATTTATATATTCAAATATTTCATAGAGCCATTATTTCAATAAAGATAAATATATTAATACCTCAAAAATATGGGCAAAGAACAGAAATGAATAATGTTTTTCTGTCCTTTTAGCCTTATACTCAGAATGAGATGAAAGACTCTATGCCATTCTTATACAAGTGAACTGACACATATACGTGGAATATGTTGCTTAATTCTTTAAAAAAAAAGCAAACACATAGTCATTGTATTCATGCTCTTTTAAACACCTGTTCTACATGAAATATATTTTCTTCAATCTTAGAACTCATCACAGGATTTAAATGAATTGATAAGCTGGTTAAACTCTCAGACAAACTACTTTTGCTACAGCTGAGAAATTTAGAGTTTCTTTGTAGTACTTTCCAAATCTTTTTATAATAAAAAACAAATTTGTCAAAAACTCAGAAGGCAGGAAATCAAGAAGGAAATAATAGGTATTGTCGCTAAACAGTTTTGATCCATCAGTATAACTGTGTTCCCTGTGGGGCAACACAAGACATTCAGCAGAGAACTGTCACATTATTTAGGTCTTATGGATATGGTCATTAGAGGCCACATAGGACTCACGTTCTGCAGAGCAGTGTGGTCTGAGTGTGGTCCAAGATGTTCTCAGCAGTTTTCACCCCATTTTTAAAAGAGGGACATGCAAAATGATATGTGTACACCTTGACAACTTGCCCACAAGGGTTTCATTAAAAGCATTTACCATGAAAAATCTTGATAACAGCCTTTGTTGGAAAAAGTAGCTGAAATCAGTCAAATTCTGGTCTTTTGTGGTGCATAATTAGCTACTGCTATTGCTATATTGTACTGGACTAACGCTGGGCTATAAATGGTCCTTTGGGAATAAACTCCTACATTTGTCAAATTTTGTGTAATTTGGAAATTTTGTTCTGCATTTTTATTATGTTTCTAACCTAACCTCTGTAAGTTGTTCATCTTTAGCTCATCCCCTGATAAGAAAGAAAAAACATCACAAAAGGAGACAAAGATGAGCTTCTAAAAATATGTCAGACTCTCAGCTGTGGTTCTCATTTAAGTTACTGACTTGCTCCATAAGTCCTATTCCTACTGCTATAGATTTTGAGTTTAAATTGTTCAATTTTCTTTGGAATTACTGGTCTCTCTTGATACTTTTATTGTACTTATTCTTATAAATTCACAACTAACACCCCATCTTCCTAGAAACCAATTTTTTTCCCTTTAAAATGGAAATAAAAACTTTATATTTTAATTCTTAGGCTATGAAAGTTGAAATGTACTTAAAATGGCGTGAGTAATTTGAAACTATATGTCCTGAGTACTTTATATACATCTTATCTGAAGTATAAAACAGCTTTTTAAAAATATGTATTCTGACACTTTTTGTTGTAAAACCCAAATTATGGGTTTTAAATGCTAAATTATAGTCAGAAATTATTTTTATACTGTAAATATTCTTTTTATACTCCCATTTTTCGATTATTTTCTTAATATAGACTTTATGTACTGTCACTGGATTTCCCTGGGGAAATCTGTTCAGACATAGCTCAATCATCTCTTCTAGTGCTTTGACTCTACTATTATGGGTCCCCACAGAAACTGACAATACATTGATCCTGACACCTATTTACTAGTCCTCAACACTATCCTATTCTCGCTTTCCTCCACTTCCAGATTAGAATCCATGGCTTATCATTATTATCACTCCCTTGAAACATCCTCAGCAGCCCACATAATCTATTTTGCCCATAAAACTGTCCAGTGAATCCCCAGTCTGGGAATCATCTATCAACACTGTGCTTGAAGAAAAATACTCAACCTTGTTGCGTGGACTCATTTAAAACCATGACCATGAACCCCAGGTGGGACTCTAAAGTGGCCTGGCAGTCCTCCCACAATTACTCAGGCTGGTTAACACTCCCACTTTCCCCAAGAAGCATTTTACACTATCTTCTCTTTCCTCAAAATGTTACCACCACCTCCATCCCACTCTTGTCTTTCTTATTTCACCAAGGAGATAATAGAAAAGAAATTCTAGATGTCCTCAGCATCCCATTTCCAACTCCTCCACCACTGTTCTTATATATGTCCTTCCTCTTGTTGAAAAGCATGGATGTTTCCCCTCATTCACTAAATCTCATCGGCTTTTCTTTGCTCAGGGACGTAATTCCAGGAATCATTCCTTCTCTGCTCATTGCTCATTTTATAGTTTTTTTCATAAAAACACATCTTTTTACACCACAACCATTTCTACCGACTATAGCACTTAAAAAAAAAATACTGCTCACTATCTCCATGGCTTCTTCTCTGTTTTTCCTGAACTCACTAATTTCTAGTCTTATTACACAACAAAATATCTTCCCTTATATCTATTTCACTGAACTCAAAGGGCAATTTTTGTTCACATTTTACTTACTCTAGCACCTTTACTCAATTCAACAGGCTTTAAATACCATGTCTTCGAGCATGACTGACAAATACTTTTGGTTGTGATATCTAACCAGATATCTACCGAGACTTGCAGGTTAAGCCAGGTATGTGGCATCTCCACTTAAATGCACTAAGCTTTACTCTTGATTTCCAGCGTTAAACTTACTTGTCCCATAGTTTTCTCCATCTTAGTAAATGAAAACAATTGTTCTAATTAGTCAGGCAAAAATAAATCTTGAATTTATTTTAGAATCTTCTCTTTCTTTTTGTACTTCATATCTAAACCATCATTAAATCTTTTCTATGCACTAAAAAAACATTAAAAATCTGTCCTCTTCACACAGCCTCCACCAGTAACTACTTGGTCCCAATCACCATGTGTTTTTCCCACGTGAATTATTGCTGTAACCTCCCAAGTGGTCACCCTTCTTTCACCCTCGTTCTCCTATAGTCCTTTTCAACACAAATTCCAGAGAGAATGATCTAAGCCAAACCATTACACTCCTCATCATTTTAATTGCACTTGTGGTAAAATTTACAATTCTTTGCCTTATTAAATCTTATAAGATCGGACTACTGCTGCTGCCCTGAGTTCATGTATTACTTCCCTCAGCCCTGGTCACTTTGCTCCTGTCACACAGGTCTTGTTGGCGTTCTTTAACCATGTTAGCTCCCCAAACCTCTGCTTTCATGGCTGCCTTTCCATCTTTCTGCAATCTTCTTACCTTGGATACCTACAGAATTTATACTCTCCCTTCCTTCAGGTTTTTTTTTTTTAATGAACATTGTACTATCCAGACTTGTGTTATTATTCTACATATGAAATTTTATTATTTGTTCAACTTTGGTCACCTTTCCTTGCTTTACTGTCTTCCACATAATCCATTATCATATGTCACAGTATATATTTTTTCTTGCCTATCATCCCTAACTAGAACATGAGTTCCTTGACAGTAGTTTCTACGTTATGTTTTCAGCAACTACAACAGCTAGTGTGTGTTCCATCTAACACATATCAATGTGTTTGTGTGATGAGTGAATTAAAACATTATCTGGCAAATAAATTCAAACAACAATTACACCCTCAACTGTTTTTTGGATATATACAGTGACTATCAGTCAGGGGAGACAAGGTCAAGTCCTTGATTATGCTGATTTCAGATAAACATAATATCATATTGGGAATTCTCACTTGGTTTCATCCCTGTAAATTATCTCACTCTGTGTAGCAGCTAATATGAAAACTCGTGGTATTTTCTCTCACTCCTCCAGCCCTGCTTTTGTGGGCATCCATTCTCTATGTTAATTCCTTTCTGCTTTGAATGTCAACATGGTTTCTGTTTCACTGACTGAACACTCGCTAGCAAAGTGTTCATAAAATGATGCTTGTACTCCTTTAATATAATTCTTTGGTCCAGAAGATCATTGTTTTTAACTATATTGGAAATATTATTTCATTGAATCATCTGACATTACACCATTAATTTTTCCTTTTGTCTAAAATTCCATTTCCAAAATATCAGTCTTTTGGGGGTTGAAGTAGAGGCAACATAAATTTCTTTCAATTCCAGATAAAATAATTCTTCAATCACTACTGATTAAAATTTCTGTTCTTAAAATTTATTTTTGTCTTAAAGTCTTTATGTATGATATGACTGTTCACATAACTATCTTTGTTGCTTTGGGTGGTGTTTGTATGATGTGCCTTTTCCCGCACTTTAATGTCAATATTCTCTGTTTAGATTATATATAATGGTAAACAAAAGAGTTTAACATTAATAAAAATGATTAAATATGATAATCTTTTAATTAGATTCTAATCCATTTATTGTGACTAACAATATAGTCTGACTTGTTTCTACTCTTATATTTAGTGATTTCATATGATCTGATGAATTATAATTTTTTTTAAAAGTAATGTGCTTTCAACTCATCTATTATGCAGCAATGGAAAAAGGTTACTAAACTTTAAAATTTAATATATCATGTCTTCTATTCCAAGGATGCCATCTATTCCATTGGATGAGCACGTGTCTAGCCCTTCTAGCAGCCACTCATACAATTTAGAAAGTTCTTTCTTTACCTTGTTCCTGCTTTGGGAAAGTAGATTCCTTGTCCTTCGACCTGTGTGGCCAAATCCTACTTGCACGTTGAGAGAGATTCTCCTCCTCGGACATACAAAGCATTTTCAACACACTTTTTTGGTATGCGTTTGAGAACCCAGTGTTAATATCATGGGTTGAAAAGCAGAAGTGATTCATCACCAGCCATTATTTAGCAATACAAATCCTCCAATTATTTGTGTGTGATGGAGAGTTCATTTCAATTTATTTAAACATGATTTTAGCCAATTGTTTGATCCATATATAGCCTTTAAAACTTAGGAGACTTGTATTTTATCAACAGCTTTCTGTGCTTGCCCTGGCCCCCTAACCTCCACTTAATGACCACTGTCTTGAGATATTTTGAAACAGTAGTTCAGGAGGAGAGGCACATTAAGCTCTCATTTATGCAACAGATTTTTATCAAGTACTTACCTTGTTTCAGGTAGTAAACAGAAGAGAGAAAAGTTGCTCTCCTTCTGGAGCTTAGAATACAGCAGGAATAAGTACTAAAAATTAAGCAAATAGCATAGAGTAGGCCAGACTGAAAAACCTGTGACAAAAAAATAAGAAAAATGGGGGATAAAAAGGAGCATGGGTGAGAAAGAGTTTTAATCTAAAATACATACACAAAGACGGAGCCTAAGATTACACCAACATGAATAGTTTCGGGGGAAGGGGAAGAATTAGCAAAGAAGAAGGATTCGGAGAAGTTACCAGTGAAGAAGTGCGAAAGCTAGTTTAGTGTGGCACCTAGAATTCAAGGGAAAAAAGAAAGTAGCAACCATTGTTCCTCGTGCCACATGGAATCAATGTTAACATTCACTGGGCAGTGTTTGTTCAGCTGCAGGGAAACAGAACTCATTGCACAATGTTTACTAGAGAAAGGGAAGGGAGTATGGGAGGGAGAGCAAGTATGGGCAATAGTTTGCATATGTTTTCTATAAGGCAAACACAGAAGTTGATTTGGTGAGGCAATGGGGACGATGGTGTTTATGGGATGGAAGAAATAATAGAATTTATGTTTATTTTCGGATGAGAATAACAAATCAGAGAGGGAAAATTTGACCATGCAGAAGACAAAAAAAAAAAAATGTAGTTCTATCACTGCGTAGTTGAGAGAAAATGAGATTAAAAATACAATTTGATTAAGGGTGGAGGTAGGTGGGGCTGGGGAAAGCGGTGGCAGGAAAACATTGACCAGAAAAGAGTGGACGGGGGAGGCTGGAGTAGTGCGGGAAATTAAGAAGCCAAAGAACAGGCGTGTGCAGTCCATGGACATGGACTAAGAGGTATGGGGATGATGAAATGGGATACTAGGCAGGTGGGATAAAGGGGGGCAAATGGGACAAATGTAATAGCATACTCAATAAAATATACAAAAAAATGCAACTTGAAGTTTAGATCATTGATAGGAGGAGTACAAACAAGTGATCATAGTGTCAGAAGTGAAAGATGCGTGAATGCATTAGGCATAAGGGCAAAGTTGTGATGATATAGAATTCCTTTTCTAATTTCTTTAATATTCTGAGTGAAATGGACCCTAATTCCTGAGCTGAGAGTGAGGAATAGGGAGGATGTATAGGAAGCTTGAGGAGGCCTGTAGCGCAGTCTCCCAAGAGAGCGCGAGAGTAAAGGAGTTTAGGATGATTGCCAGGCAGATTTTAGAGTCCACTTGACATTTTCTGTATGCTTACAAAGTAGAACATTCCGCTAAAGGCCTGGTTAATACCAACTAGAAGGCTGATAAAGGGATTGACGTGTGTGTGCCCAGAGGAAGAAGTACATGCAGAGTGTTACAAATGCACTATTGTTTACAGCAGATTGCTTCAAGCCAGCCAGCCAGCAAAGAGCCCTCTTAAACATACACCTTTATGGCTGGAAGCTTTTGGGAAAGGATATATTTAGCCAGATGTTGGCCAGAAAAAGACCAGGTCCTGGGGCTTGGGGTCTAACCCGAAGGCAGCAGGGTCAGGTGAAGAAGAAAACATATCTGCCCTCCTGGGGCTGATTGAACTCTTTTATACCATGATTTTGGGAAAGAAAGATGCAAATTGTTTTGCAAGAATTTACATTGACTATAAATAATGAGGGGCACAAGGACAACGGAGAAAGTTCTGGGTTAGGTGCATAGTCCATAAGGAAGAACTGCTTTCCACTTTTGTACTCCATGTGGGCAACAGTCTGGAAAGTGATGCATTAGTAGGATATCGTGGTGTCTAATGGTCATGTATTCTCTCCAGATAAGACCTGAAATAGCCACCTGGAAGTTGATTCAAAGTTTCAACAAACATTAGGGAATGTGAGTAGTCTCTTCTTGGCTTCTGCCCGCTGTCTGCTAACTGATTAACTCCTTGTTTCTCTTTCCCATCTTCTGGCCTGCAGTAATTTAACATAGAATTTTTTTAGAATTTTTTTCTGGTCAACCTGAATTGCTAGGTGTATCACAGAACAGCTAGGGTTCAAGATAAACTTCAAGAGTCATCCATTTCTTACCCCAATGTTGGCACCATCGCCTTTTGTGTATATTTTACTGGGAAACACAATGGCCCTGACAGCCACACCTCTGATAACTGTAATGGCTCTGTAAATCCTAGCATGCCTAATCCTTGTTATGCATATAAATTCTTAATTTCTTACAGCCTAAACTTACACAAAAATTGCTTATTTATCTTGTGTTTGTGTTCCCTTCTGTCAATCACTGCCACTCTAATGACAGTCATGAATGACATCCCTGTAAATATCCAAGTTATTTTTTGAAGTTACATTATAATTCCCACAGCTTTTATCCTTGGTTCTATATTTAAACAGGTTCACTGCTTACCACCAGTTTTTTCTTTCTGTTACTTTTTTGTTCTGGAGTGATTTTTAAAATGTTTTGATATATTTGAGACAAAAGTTACTGAGGCCAATATAGTGAATAGGCATATACTCATCACATTGCACAGCTTAAGAAATAGAATATTAATACAGTTTAAGCTCTGTTTATACTACCCTCTGCACAAATGTTCTTCCTTGTATGCAAAATCATTGATGCCATATTTAGTGATTATAATATCCATGTATTTCTTTATACTTGAATGACAATTGTTAAGCTTTAGATCATATAGTTTAACAACATATGTAAAATAACTTAAGAAATACACCTTACACTATGCTATCATTTATGTGAATTGTTTAGCAGAATTTCAAACTTTATATAAATGATAGAATGCTACTGTACATACCTCCTTTAACATTTCCCATCCTAGTGTGCTCCGATGGTTAAATTTTGGCATCTGGGAATTGACCTGAACTATTTGCTACAATTCTTGCACGTATGTTACTAACCTTGGTATAAAGTCATGGAACATACTAATTGATAGTGTTTTTTTGTAATCACTGGTACAAGAAGCTTCAGGTTGGTTTGTGCCAGCTCGTCAGCATTGTTTATCAATAACAGTAAGACTGATCATGGTAAGGCAGCAGGTTGTGCTATTAAGCTCACTGCATAGCAAATACATGCTTGTCTGACTAGTATAGTGTAAGAAACCCCAACCAAGATTCTATTCTGTAGGTTTTCATTCTGAGGTATTTTGTGCACACCTTGATGGTTCCTGATCCAAGGAAAATATATAGAAATATATTGAAATATTTTTATATATTTTCTTCTTATTGAGGGAGTGAAATAGGAGCTAGAGCCTGGTATCTCAAGACATTATGCTATGAAACAGCTTTGGGTTATCAAATGAAGTCTTAATTTGATGTCACTGTCATATTGCATCCTTTCCTGCAATAAACTGTAGGTTTGTAACCATTGTCATCTGGGGCCCTGTGTGTCCTTTTTAGCGACAGAACACTGTCAACCTACCACTGTGCACCTAGCAGCACTATACTTGTGAAAATAATCATTTTGATAGATATAGCACTAATTAATTCATATCTCTTGCCACCTGTGAATTCCTATTGCAAGAAAATACTGTGGTTTATTTTTCCATTATCTTATTGAGAGATATTTAGATTGTATTTTACATTGAAAACAATGCTTCAACTAGCATTCCAGTGCATGTTTTTATCTATATTTGTGTGAGAATTGAGCTACTGGGTCAGAAGATATTAATAAGTTCAATTCCATTAAATTTTGCTGGAAAGCAATAGCCAGAAGTATATAAGTCTTTTCCATTCTTCTCAACCCTAGAAATTTTTCTTACACTTTTACATAATGGCCAGTCTATGAAACGGTCATTGGGTTAATACTGTGATTTTCCAGGATTACTAATAAGCATACTTCTGTATTTCCTCTTCTGTAAATTATTTTTCAAAAAACAGTAATTTATTTTTCCCCTGCCTTTTGCTTACTTTTCCTACTTATTTGTCTTTTCTTATTTATTTGTAAATTTCTTTAAATCATCTGCAGAACAACTTTATTGTTTATGTACACAGCAAAAAGCTCCTATAAGTCTACTGTTTATGTTTTCACTTTTTATTGTGTCTTTTGAGGATTTTTAAAGCGCAGTCCATTTTATAGACTTTACATTTGATTCTGCTTGTTTTGTGTCTTCTTTTAGAAATACCAAATACTCTGAGATCTTAAGAATATTTTCCTATATTTTCTTAGAAATTCCAAAATCTTAGTTTCACATTTATATTTTAATCTGTCTGTAATTAATTTATGTATGATGCTAAGTAGCAGTCACTTTTTCCCCATATTTATAGTAACCGTTATTTGATTTTTTTATTGGCCTTTCTGCTTAAAAATATAAATCACAATACTATATTTGTTTTTTTTTGTTGTTGTTAGATGTCCCTTTTTGTATATTAATGTGTCTGTTATGCTAAAATATTCTTGCATTCTTGAGATTAAGCCCATCTTGGTCATGACTTTTGGTTATATTCGTATATTTAATTTGACTTTTTCAATGTTTGCTATGATCATAATTGAGATTACCCTATAATTTTGTGTGTCTTTGTGGATTTTTGGTACTATAGTTTAATAGATTACAAAAGAAATTGGTAAATAGTTTTTTTCTTTTGCACCCTCTGGTAGAAATTTTATGAGTTTAAGATGTTCTGTTCCTTGCATGTTAAGAAAAGTATTAACCATGCAATTTATTTTATAGTTCTGGGACTATTTTAGGATTTCTACTTAGCATGCAGTCTTTCTTAGGAGATTGTTTATTTATCTTGGTTTTAAAATGCATCACAAAAAAATTTTTATAGAATTTTCTTAGCCTCCACTATCTACCCATAGCAGCAAACCTGATCTTCTGCCACATTTTCCAGACTTTCACTTCTCCAAGTTCTTAAGTAAATCCTGACTGAGAAAGTATAAGAAGTGATTGTTAAGAAAGAGCCTTGAGGACAGAGAATATTTCCCAGGTACTATAACAAAGAGAAAGAGTAAAAATCCAGCTATATGCTTTTAATGAAGTGCAAATTTAAACCAGAAGGAGATGAATACAAAAAATCCAAGCACACAAGGGGATAATATCAATATAAAACCGTTATAGTTATAGTAATACCAGTCTTTATCAATTATTAAAGAAGAGTAGAAAACTGAATGTACTCAAGGCTGACATTAACCAGTGGAAATCCTGATAACTATATTAATATCAGTTAAAGTATTACTTAAATACTACCCAAAGAAGGATGAACATTTTAATGATATTAATCCTCTCAATCCAATTATTTGTGTCTTCTTCAATGTCCTTTATCAATGTTCTATAGCTTTTAGAATACAAGTCTTTTACTTCCTTGATTAAATTGATATTTGAGAATTTTATTCTTTATGATGTAATTGCAAATGGGATTGTTTACCTAGTTTCTGTTTCTGATAGTTCTTTATTAGTATATAGAAATGTAACAGGAGACTTAGTACTAATTTCATGTGCCACAATTTTACTACATTCATGTATTAGCTCTAAGAGTATTTTGATAGCATCTTTAGAATACAACTCAACATGCCAATTAAAAAACGGGCATAGGAACTGAATAGACCTTTCTACAGAGAAGACATTCACGTGGCCAACAGACCCATGAACAGGTGCTCACCATCACTAATGATCATGGAAATACAATTAAAAACCATAATAAAATATCACCTCACACCTGTTAGAATGGTTGTTATCAGAAAGACATCAAAAAATAAGTGTTGGCGAGGACAGGAAGAGAAGGGAATCCTTGACAATGGTACAGAAATTATAAACTGGTGCAGCCACTATGGGAAACAGTGTGGCAATTTCTCAAAAAAAATAAAAATAAACTCTATATGATCCCATGATTTCACTTCTGGGTACTCATCTGAAGAAATGGAAAACACTAATTTGAAGAAATATTTGTACCCTTATTTTCGTTACAGCATTATTTACAGTAGTCAAGATGTGGAAGTGACCTCAGTGTTCATTAGTACATAAATGGATAAAGAAAATGTGGTGTGTGTGTGTGTGTGTGTGTGTGTGTGTGTGTGTATAGTATATATATATATACATACATACATTTGTGTGTGTGTACACACACACACACACACACACACACAATGAAATATTTGTTGGCCATAAAAAGGAATGAAATCTTGCCATTTGCAACAAAATGGATGGACCTGGAGGATATTAGGCTAAGTTACACAAGTCAGAAAGAAAAAGACAAATACTATATGATTTCACATCTGTGAAACCTAAAACAAAACAAATGAACAAATAAAACAAAACAGAAAAAATTTATAGATACAGAGAAAAACTGATGGTTTCCAGAGGGGAGGGATATGGTAGGATAGAGGAAAAGGTACAGAGGATTAAGAAGTACAAATTGCCAGTTATAAAATAAGTCATGGGGATATAAAGAGTAGCATAGAGATTATAGTCAATAATTTTATAGTAACTGTATGGTATCAGATGAGTACCAGACATTGTGGTGATCACTTCATAAATATAAAGTCTTAATCACTATGCTGTACACTTGAAATTAATATGATACTGTATGTCAACTATAATTTTAAAATAACTTTTAAAAACTAAATTAAAAAGGCTAACTTTTTGATGACATACACTGTTTTGTAGTTGGATCTCATGATAACTAACATTCTCTACACTTTATTTGTTTTTTTAATAATCTAATTTGATCTTTCCATATTTACTATGCAAGATGTAATTGTTTGCCTTAATAATAATAATGACCTGCTGTAATTGATCTGCCAGGCTTCTGTGCCTTCTGTATATAACAGATTCATGATACAATAGTCCATATTCTAAAACTGTCTAAGGAATGTATCTAGAAGGTAATGCAACCTCAAACTACAAAAACGTTTAAAATTTTCTTAACATTTAAAAATACTTCTGCCTAAATTAATTGTAATTAATTAAACATTGAGCATTTTATAAATTATTTGCTATATAAATATAGTCAAAATTTCCTTATTTAAAGCCAAATTGCACAACTATATATTTACTATGTATGTTTTATATGAATTAAAATTTACTGACATGTACTTTTGACTTCCTTAGAGAGCATTTAGCATAGACTCTGTTGGGAATTTATACTTAAGAATTAATAATCACCTATTCAGCATAAAATTAAAATAACCTTGTTTTGGATACAAACCAACTAACAAATTACAGCACAAAATAACACACCCCTTTCTCTCACTACATTTCCCATAATGAAAATATATCCAGAATCAAGAAACACAATATTTTATGTAGTTGAATTGTCAGGAAGAAGGTGTAAGAATGCCTAAAGCCATAATTTGTAATAGCATACTAAAAAATATTCATCACCACAGATGGGGTTCAAATTATCTGCAGAACAAAACTGGAAGCACCTATAACTTAGAGGTAGTTCAGAAGGTAATAAAGGGAGTTGGCAGATTCTTCACCAAATGTTCCTTCTGGAGCCTTATCAACTCTCTTTAAAGATCACATCAACCTATTGCCAAATCTGGCATACTACTCTGAAGAAAACCTCCTAGTATATTTTCCTGTGTTAATAGAAGTTTAAAAGTGACCATGGATGTTTTTCAGAACAATATAGCTTTGCTTACATTACTATTAATATTCCAATACAGATTTTCCTTTATTCCCCAAGGGTTAAAAATACAGAAGTGTCTGTGGATACATTTTTTTTATTAATTTTTATGTTGGTTTGCTTTGGGGAAGTTTTAAAAATATATTACACCCATTTACATTTTTAGACTTAAAAAGCAATATAAACCTTATAAATTATTTTTTGAAATTCATAATTATTACATCCTTATTTGAACAATTAATTTAAAATTATGAGCAGTCCAATAAAGTTCTAGCCAGGAGAGACTAGTAAAAATGATGGGAGGTGGCTATATTTGTGTACCTTTGTATAACTATAATAGCATGGGTTATGTGCTCATGTCAAATCCTTTAGGGGAAATTGCGGGGGAACTTCAAATAGATTAACATTAATATATGAATGAGTATATAATAAGTGAACCAATTAAGGAATACATGAATTCTACATTTGGGAATCTTTAATCTTTATTTTTCAAATCTCTGCAAGGGGTTCATCTGCATGTTAAATTTGGAGAGCACTGTGTAAGTTCACCATTTGCAGATCCTGATATCCTTACACAAGGTAGAATACATAATCCCTCATTAAACCCTCCCCTTTGCAGAACCTTAACTTTTCTTGTTTCTTAATCAACTCATTGTACCTTTCTGACAAACAGTACTTATGATGAAATCTAACTCATGGTATTCTATTCTCCTAGACTATCCATGCCTTCTCATTCCACACACCTCCAGATCTCCTCTCCCATCCTCATTCTAACTGGATAATCATGTTTCCTATTACAGAGAAAAAAATGATCAGAATAGAGTTTACACTTTGACACCACCACATTTAACAACTTCCTCACATCTGCCCATTTACTCTGCGCACCACCTGTTGCTATGGAGGAACTACCTGTGCTCCTATTTGAGACGGTGGACACTCTGGTGCATTTGGTCCCATCCACTCTCACCTGGTCAAGGCCACAATTCCAAACACTACCCCCTCTACCTTGCATCATTTCATTTTCTTCTTTACAGAAACGTTTTTATGAGCATATAACCATCTTATAATTTATTTCATTAAAAAGAGACAAACACCCCTCTTGACTCCACATGACCTGTTCCTCATGTCCTCAAATCTTTATTGTCATCTTAACCGTTCTCTCTTTTCTGCTCCAGTCACATTGTCTTCTTCGCGGTTTCTCAAGTACTCGGGGTACACTTGAACCTAAGGGTCTTTGCTCTTAGCTGCCTCCTCTCACTGGACTTTTCTGGCCCCAAACAATTGGTTGATTGCCTCATTTTCTTCTAGGCTAAACTTCCGTGTCACTTTCTCTCTGAGACCTACCTGGATAACCCTATTTAATAGCAGGCCACCATCCTGAGCCTTAGCACTCAGGCATTCTCTGACTTATGTACATTTTTCTTGTTTTTACAGAATTTAGCATGTCTTAAAATTAAACTTATTTATTATTCTACTAAAATAAAAGAGAGAATATAGGATCTTAGGTAGAAAAAAAATCTCTGTTCTATTTACTTATGCATAACATATCTGGAATAGAGAGAGTGAACTCTTACATAATTAATAAGAACTCATTGAATAAACTAAATTAATGCAAATAAATGAATTATACTGGTATCAGAATATTTTTAAACACTTAAAATTAATAGAAAACAAAGACAACAGAGGATTATCAGTTGAAATACATATTTAATGAATAAAAATTTTATATTCAGCAATGTTCAGGCCCAGGGGAAATAGTGATTTACTACTTTTAAAATGCTTTGTGGTGCTTCATCATCTTTTGATAAGTTCTCTTAAGCCTGCTTTTATTTTTGTAATTATTCCCAGAACCATGAAGGGAAGAAATTCTGGGAAATATATTTCTAAATTATCTAAGCAAATATAGCATGAAACATGCATAACCCACCTCTTACCAACTAGAAATCCAGACCAGATAATCTCTTTTAACTATTCTTAACTTCCCAAAACGGGCACTTTAAAGTCGCTTCTGTGTAACATAATGCAATTATTCCTTGTACAACTGCAAAACACACTAACTCACTTCCAAAAAGAGGCTGAAAATGCCATATATCATTTATTTATCTTTGTAATTTGAGTCAACTTCTTTTCTTAAAATTTTGTTTACTTATTTTTAGAGACAGGGGAAGGGCAGGAGAAAGAGAGAGAGAGAAACATTGATGTGAAAGAGAAACATGGGTCAGTTGCCTCTCGTATGCACCCTGGCCAGGGACCAAACCCAAACCCAGGCATGTGTCCTGACTGGGATTCAAACTGGTGACCCTTCTCTCTGCAGGATGATGCCCAACCAACTGAGCCACACTGGTCAGGGTTGAGTCCACTTCTGAGTCACAAACCCTTTTATATCCTTAAATTCTGATATATAATGTTAATTCTTCTTAAAACATTTTATTTAAACTGATAGCACAATGAAATAGAGGAAAGAAATATGTTCACTGTTGTATTCATGTAAAAATTAAGAACTATTATAACTATTGATATTACATTTCTTATTTTGAATTCCATTGCTGGTATTTATATCTGATTCTTCCACTCCCCATTCCATATTCCCTTTACGCTAAGCAAACAGTATTCTTATTCATGATTCCTTGCATTGTGGGGTGTCCAACACTTTACCCTGATGGGTATTGGTTACAGTAGTCCTTCATGCCCTGGGTTGTAACAGTGCTTTGTTGGCTTTTATTACAGGAGACTTTTTTGAGAGTCCTAAGAGTTATCTCATGGGTTATCCTTCATTCCAGACATACAAACCCTTGCTCCCATTGTGTGGTAGCAGTAACCCATTTCTATTTGAAAGTGAATAAAATCACCAGGTCAATAAAGCAATTCACTTCTCTGCCTGTTGGTTTACTGGAATGAAGAATCCAGAGAAGCCATATGGCAGTTTCTCTGAATTTCCAGTTTAATAAAACCACTGCCATGTACCCTGCTGAAAGCATTTTTCACAATGAAACCAAAAACCTGAATATCTGAAGAGGCCTAAGTTGTGAAAATGAAAAATAAAATGGTTGCTGTTTAATCATTAGGGACAGTGATGAGAGAATCTGTTCCCGTTTCACCTCTTTGAGTCCTGGACCTGTAACCACTAGTTATGGGATGAAGGGCACCATATACTGGCTATTAATTTAGAACATTTACATATGTTGGATTATATTATCGTAGCCTTGGAAAATAGTGCCATCAGCTTATATTATATGTAAATTTCCAAAACACCCTTTGCTATTCAACTGGGACAGCTATTTCAGGATGAGACCAAATATGATAAGATCAGTCAATTCCATGATCATGCTTTTATTGTTAAACTTTATCATGTATAAAATGAGTCCCTTGATCAAAAGCAATGTGGTGTAGAATGAGATGATGGTAAACAAGTCATTCTGTAACTACATGAATAATAGGCAGAGGCACTGCAGGCATATAAAGTAAATCCATATACAGGGCAAGTGAAAACTGCCTCTTCTCAGATGGGGTACTCTATGTAGACAACGTGCCACAAGTAGCTAGATGACTTCCTTGGGGAGTGATGTCACATTTCAAGCTCAGTGTGACTACTGACTGTGCAAGTGCTAACTAGTTTTTGGCAAGGCAGACACTCAGGAGTAAGTATTGTTTAGTGAACCCGTGTATAACTTAGTCTCTGCTGTCATAGCCGCTTTGTTCATGAGCCAGTTTTGTAAGGACAGAACAGGTGAGAGAAGGTGGAATGATGTTTGTCAATCAGAACATTTTTTAGCATCTAAATACTAAGACCCTCTTCTGCTAAGATTACTCTTTGGTTAATGTTTGTGTGGGACACATATACGTTTACATTCTCATTCTGTGTGAATTTGGAGAATTCTATTCATACTTTAATTGAACAAATCTTTTCAGCTCAGATTTCCCAACTTTACCCTGTCCAGTTACCCACCATCCAGTCAAACAATTTACCACTGCTCATCAGTGAATATAGATTGACATATTTACCAATCTCTCCTTCTATCCAGGTAAATGAATAGTCTCATGCAAAACTCAAAATTCTGCCCACTGAGAAGATTTTCCTTTACTTTGGTTCTTCAGAATCACTCTGTGTAGAGCCGTGGTACTGCAGCCACTTTAGACAGTGCCAGTATATCTCCAAAGCCAGATGCGAACTATGCCTACTTTTTATTTCTTCCTAAGTCAACTGGTCATAAGGAAGGGGCAATGTAGTAGCAATAAGATCTATGAACATTTGGGTCACTTATTCTCGCACACACAGTACTTACACTGCTAGAACTTGTTTGATTCTATTTTTCATAGATCCACACCCATTGAAGACAGAGTACTGCAGTGCATGCCCAACCTTATGGCTGGTAAATTAAACAGTAACCAGCTTATGATAGAAAAGTTCAGGTTGCATGGTAATATTTCATGATGCATTGCACCAGTGAGATGAACCTGAGCCAAGACTTAGGTTCTGTCCTCCATGAGCCACTCACCAGTGGACCAGATGGCATTTTGAGTGTCTAGGATTGAGTGACAGTTGGGAGTCAGTATCTAGTTATTTCCCCAAAGTCTGATTATGTCCCTTTACCAAATGACCAGTCACCCTGGTAAATGATGGCAGGTATCTTTAGAGAAAAGCTAGAATTTCACAGTATAAATATTTTGCAGTGTAGCAGGAGCCTTCTTCAAGGACCAGCTAGCCAAAATCAATCATCTCTACCTGTCGGACTATTTAGATAACTGCTCCTACTTTGCCACCTATTAGGATAACCATGTACATCTTGTCTTGGACAATTAGTTACCATAACATGGTCGCTGACACTCTAAAATGCCATTTTCCAACGAGTTACAAGAGCTCAATGGACAGGAAGCATAACTCAATGCCATTTTTGGTCCCATAGAGCATAACTGCCACAACGCTTTTCAACAGTCCTTCAAAATGTATTCTTATAGTCTTGGTAATGGCAATGTCCTCTGGATGCTCTCCTATGACTAGTTAGGAAATGAATAAGCAGTTTCCATGTGATAAATCTACTGTAGTATTTCAAGTTCTCTATGCCTTTGGGTACCTTCTTTTACATTATGCCAAAGTTCTGTTATTTCCATTTTATTCACTTTAGGTCACCTTTGGGTATGTGTTTCAATCAAACAACCTAAAAAAAACCCTCTTAGAGTCTCTCCTAACAGCTAGTGCTAATACGATGAATCTAGAATATCTGCCAACAAATATGGTATGGTCCAAAGTTATGTTATCCTATCCACACTCACCTTAAGGAAGCATTGATATAAATTCAAAAAAAAAATTATGTTCTTCTGACTCTCCTCAGAGGATAAAATTCCTAACTTGCCACATGAGGACTTCAGAGTTGAGTGTAATTTAGTTTCTGAAGCAATGAGCAGTAGTGGGTATAATCCTTAGGAATATCAGTGATTCCTTCCATGGTAATTGATTGTTCAAGCAATGGGAAGCCATGTCCCTCAGGGGAGGAAAGGCTGCTTTTGCAGGCAGAAGAGTCTCAGTGGAATTAGCAATCAAGAGTCCTATCTTTGTAAGAATTTACACATATGCCTTCATCCCAGTCTTCAGGACCCTAATCCTAATCTATGCCTTGTATAGATAATCTATTTAATCTATGCCTTGATTCGAACATAATAGTACTTGTGAGATCCTGAATTCAGTTTGCAATTCAACCACCCACAAGATTAGGCTGTAGGCTTGGTTTTCAGAATCTCATCTTTGTTTCTATAGAGCATAAAGACACATCATAGACTGTGGAACCATCACAAGATTATCTGTTATTTCCCAGACTTCTCGTTGTGAATTTAAAGCCCTGAACTAATTGCATTTCTCCCCACTAAGTCCTGCAGTTAGAAACAACCAATGAATTACATTATACTCTTTATTTTCACTAAACTATTACTGTTGGCAATTACTTTGCTACCCTAAGTGTTGTCTTCTAGAGGCATTTGATTACAAGAATTTAAGTGTGACAATTTAAGTGAATGTTTTGTCACAGCTTGGCATGGACTACCAGCCCCTCTACCACTGTCAACAGTGCCATTAATGCCATTAGAACTAATCATATTAGAGAAATATTTCAGAGAACTTCCTGAAGTTGTGTTTCTTGGAACAATTTGCAAGACAAGTGATTAATCAAGGAGGCAAAAGCCATATGCGTGACACAGAGTTAGGGATGTATTGTTATGATTAACTTTTCCACAATTGTGAAAGCAGGTGACAAATTGTATAGATGGTTCTTACCTCTGAAACTAATGATCAGTCTGAAGTAACTGGGAGGTAAGAAGTTTGTAAAATACTGGGCATCAGTAAGAGAGCAAGGACACAAGAACCCATGAGACAACCCAGAATCAATGAGTATAAACCACCAACCTTGATCATGTATATGACCTGAGAAAGAAGCGGTCACCTTGCAATAGTGCTGCACACAGCATACCTGGGCCAGAACTGGAATATGGGAAGGAGGAGATCTGGAAAGAGCTGAGGACCTAGGGGACTGAGTGCAGCCCCGTTCCAACAAAGTGATCCTGCAGAGAAGTGACAAGGTATGTGAGATACAATGACAACCGGCACCCCTCACCAATCTTCACAGCATAATGGGTACTTCCTCTACTACCTTCTAAATCCTGCACAGATTTTTGCTCTTGCCACCTGTAATTCAGAAAGTGATTTCTAGCAAATGGAGTTCCAACTTAGCTGAGCTGACAAAGTACAAATCCACTACAACCTATGTCAGATATCATTGAATCATATGCTTCATGCCTACCTCCCTTACTTTACAATATCTTTAAAGACAAAGACAACATATTGTCATTAGTTTAATTGTAGCATATAGTCTAATGATTAAAACATAGAAGATCCTAAATACATAATGTGTTATATGTTAAAATGTATACATGATCTTAATATGTTAATAGAACTGGAGTGCCCAGTAAAAAGAGGATATGTTTTTAGAGTGAATAAAGTCAGATGAGTAAAAGGGTAAAAATGACCAATGCAAATGCTTGGAAATCAGTAAGCATATAAATTCAATTTAGCAGTGAAGTTAGTGTCAATACAAAGGAAAAATCATTTTGAAAATACGGTTTTAGAAACAAAAAGGTGAAGAAATTTTAATGACAAACCATGAAATGTTAAACCTGATATATACCATAGTTCAATGGATATGTAATGTCTTTCAAAAACAGTGTGATTTTAAAATTCCTACATTCATGAATAAATATGTATTTGCAATCAAAATATGTTGGACTTTATCCAATATTAAGCCTTTGAGATTTTTTTTTATGAATCTCTTAAATAGTAATATGATTTATAAGCCTTCTGTGTGTGCTCTGGGCTTTTGGCTTTGCTGATGCACTCCTAAGTGCTCTATTCTTTTTTTTTTCCTAGTACTCATTGGTTAGGTTAATTAAATTTCAAGTATCAAATATGAATTTAAAAGATACTTTCTACCTTGGGATTTTCAGGTTTGTACCTAGTGCTTTTCAAAAATATTGCTCAGATGTTTCAAGTAACATAGTGAGACACCAACAAATAATTTAAATCACAGCTAGTATATTTAAGTCCAAATCTATGTTACTAGCATGAATCAACTCCTCTAAAGGTCTCTGTAGTTTTTTTCTTATTTTCATGAATTCTCAGATACGAGTGCCCAATATTCTTCCATTTTGTGCTGCTTTTTAAGTCAATTCTCAATCCTTACCTTTAGTGGAGTCATTTCCCAATGGAAATCACCCCGAACATCACCACGCAACCTCAGTAAGGGCCTATGAGTCTTCACTAAGCTCCTCCTAGGTAAGGAAGCTTTCCTTAATTACACAGAAAACATCTAAAACTAGGTCAAAACATGTAAAGATGCCTCTGTGAAAGCACAGAGGAAGCCTTCTGTGGTTATGATTAATTTGTTTGCTTCCAGGTCCATTTTTTCCTTCTTCTTACAGGCCACATTTCAAAGCCTCCTTGGCTCTCTGGCTTCCTGGTAGATTTGGTCAATGGGAGACAAGTACGGAAGATTTGAGGGGAGGAAAGGGGGAAGAAAGGAAAATGAGAACAATGAAAAAAACACAAGTGTATTTCTCATCATTTCCCTCTGCCTCCAGTGGAGGGTCTAGCAGTGGCTTCATGTGATTTCAGTGTCATTGACTTGACCCTCCTGTGGCACCTGCCCCTGCAGGGTTGAACTGCTTTGGTTCAAACTTAATCCCTGCAGTAGGATGGTGGCATCTTCTACTATCAATCTCTGGGTTGCAATTACTACCTATTGCTATAACCCTCGGCTCTTCCATCACCCTGTGTAACCAATTTCTTGAATTAATTTCTCTTGACTTGATATACCTGACTTAGTCTGTATTTTCTAAGTAGATGTTTACTGATATACAGTTCACTTTTATCTGACAATGGTCACAATAAAATATAAATATTTCTAAGAACAGCTCCTCCATCCTTTATATTCAAGCTCTGCATCTCCTGTAAACCATTACTTCCTAACAGCTAGCACAATTTACAGGAATAGACACTACATTGGTCCAAGTCCAGATGTACAAAACAAATGTTTTTAATGAGCCTCATAATTTGCAAAGGCATAGTTACATCATAAAACAGAATAGCCATCTTAGTCTTAAACATCTGTTCTTAGATTACTTTACTGAATGCAGCTTTTCTTGATGGATAGGCGCTTTCCTCGTATGGGCAGTAACCAAGGGTTCACTCAAATGTTTTCTGCTCCAGATCCACTTCTAAATGAAATTTACTCCTAAAATAAAATTTTATTTCTACCCAAAAAAGAAATAAAAAACTTAATGGCAATTTGTATCACAACAGTTTTTGTCCTGCCTCTTAAACAAAGCGGCAAAACAAAAACAGTCTGTTGCAAACATAATTTTTTGTCAAATCACATAACAGTTTATATAAATATAAATGTAGAGATATATAGATATATCTAAACAACCTCTTCTAATAAAAATCATGATAATAATTTCAAAAAGATTTAAAAATAATACACAGTTATAACAGTAAACTTCCTTTATTTCCTTTGTTATTAAAATTTTGTATTCTCATTGTGTAATTATAACCACACTCGAGGATAACTTGGAGGACGATTCACTACATCATTAATCAATAAACCAGGGAATATAAAGACCTTTAAAAATGATGAGTTATTTAAACTGTATAAGGCATATCTATTCTAATTCTGGTATTTTTAAGTGTAAGAATTTGCAAGGATTTGACTTGGTAATGAAATATTTACTTTTTATAGTAATTAATGTAACTGTTTTTCTTTTAGAACTAGCCTGCTATTACTGTGAATAATATTCCTAGAGATCTTTTTCAATCATCTTCATATTCCTTTTACCTTACTCCTTGCATTACTGTTTCTACAGACAGCCCTGCTTTCTCACACACTCTTCTTGGTCTCATGTATGGATAGCAGTCTCACCCTCTTCTCAGTTCACTCAGCTGACTCAACCACTCTCATACCTCAGCTGTCACATACTAACCAAACTCTTTTAAAAATATATAAGCTCCAAAATGTGACAAACTGTAAAGTTGCAAAATATTTCTTTATTATTTTTATAAGATACAGACAAGAAAATGGTAGTCTTTTCCTTCTAAAACTCTTATGTCAAGGACATTGTCAAGTTTTGGTAATTCCATCATAAATAGACTAAAATATTAATTTTTAATAGGTAAGGTACCATTTAAAATAAGTGCTAATACTACATAGTCAGGACTTTAATAGGGCTTATGTTCTAGTTCTGAGAGACAAAAATAAACAACTAATAGAACATTATTACTTCAGAGTATGATAATTACTATTAAAAAGGTTGGAAGATTTAATTCTGAAGGTGTGATGAAAAAAGGCAACTTAAGACATGCTGCCTCTGAAGAGTTCACATTCAAGCTGAGGCAAAGAATGAGGAAGGACTAGCAATTCAAAGGTCTGGGAAATTCAGGTTTTGTGATAGATAAGAAAGGCTTGAAGTGAGAGAGGAACAGAATAAATGTCAGGGTAAAGAAGACACAGTTACAAAAGAAAAATGTCACGCAATAAAGAATCTAGGCAGTAGGTTGACAGCCAACCCTACAGCTTTCAGGGTTTTGCATAAATAGTTTGGACATTTACTCTAACTGTCATGGAAAGCCATGGGAAGGATTTTACCATGATAATAACATGACCTGATTTAAGTGAAAGACAGGAAACAAATTAAGAAGCTAATAATTGCAGACTTCTAGGTAAACTATCTGGGGATTATACTATAGAGGTGGCAATAATAAAGAGAAAAATAGATGGATTTACATTTTATTTCTGGAGTAGCACATATAAGTCTTATTCACGGATTGAAAGAGGGCTATGACTACCAGTAAGAAATAAATAGTTGTTATATTACAGATAATAGCATTATTTGATCTTCTTCTTGCTCTGTCTTTCATATGTGCTTAATATTTTCATGTGCTCTCTCCCAATATCTATGCAAAATAGTCTCTCTCCAATAACCACTAAAGTAAATGTCCAAAATATATATTTATCCATTTGATTATTATGCATTTCCTGCACATTAGATTATTTTATCTTATATTACATAGCAATTCCTGATGCAAGCCCAAATTGAGACAATTAAAAAAAGTAATAAAAGTAAATCCAATTCCAATAAAGTAATTATCTTAGTGATATATCATTATGGCATTTTACAGAACATTTTTAAATTCAAAATTTTACACTCTCCACTAACACATCTTAGAGAAAGCAGTGGATAGCAAATCTAGAAGAGTATAATTAAGAATTTGACAAGACAAAATAAAACTAATTAATGGATCAAAAAATCTGTCTTTAAAATCTAAAAATTATTTGATAGAAAATAAAATGGAGTTTATACAAATGATTTAATGCAATTAAGTCTCAGGATTTGAAGAACATTTAATTAGAAAAAAATAAGACAGAGAATTAAACAAAGCAGTTCAAAGGAAGGTTTACCCATTGGAGTAATGAATACCTAGCTTTAAAAATGTCCTTACACTCAAGGATGACAGTCATAACGAATTCTTTCTCATGGGCTGAAAATATACATCAAAACTCAGAGCTAATGCCAAGAAAAAAGAAAGGAAGAAAGAAAGTGATCACTATTTATAACGCAAAGTATAATAAAGCCTAAAGTTCAAAAGAGGTAAATAAAAGACATAATTTGGAGCCATCATTATATTAAGAACTATAACATTTTTCAAGATTAGTTATTTTAACAAGTATGCCTCTTTGTTTTTGTTCTCTTTTACCACATACCTATATTCTCAAGCTTACTGTTATATTACTAGCATCTTCTGCATTCACATTATCAGCTTCAATGTTTCACAAAATTTTTGACACACAATCAATGTTCACAATGATATGCAGACTCTGAACACTTTGTTATGTTATTTAGTTTATTTAATCATTTCTGTGAAGTGTACAAGATGGCCGTTTCCCTACCCTGTATCTAGCTTTGGTTAAGAAAATATAAAAATTACATCTTTTAAAGTTCAATATTCATAGGTCAGTTCTACTTTGTCTTTATTTTTTTGTTGTTGTTGTTCATGAATAGAAAACAAAATTATCTTGACAATCTTGCTGCTAAAGAATGACTACAATTTCTAAGAAAATTTGGAATAATTTTATGAAAAGGCAGAGGAATACTTATGCTGCAAGTAGACAGAATAATGATTATACAGCTCTCTTTCCCATTAATGTATTGTGATCATAGCATAATGTGAATATCAGAAACATTTCTCATGGCTTTGGAGGCACTTTACACACAAACCAAAGCAAAATATATCATATATTCATCCATTTACCTATAATCACATATAATGGAATGAAAAAAATTAGTCTGAACAGCTGGCAGTAATGTTCTTTTCAGAAGAGGTTAAAAAAACATGGTAGGTAAACAAACAAGTGAACAAACTAAAATCTTAATAAGCCTTTCTAACACATGAACTGGAAATCAAGATCCTTTAGTCGGAGAATAAAAGGAGAAAAAATTAAGTGCCACCATTCCATAGAAAAATGAACACAATTTTCTCACTTTCTACTCTTGTGACTTCAGATGAGTTGCTTAATCTCTCTGGATATGATATATCATTTGTGACATATGGATAATTCTTGTACCTAACTTGTATTGTGTGAGAAATAAATGAGAAAATAAAGCACAGCATTAAAACTAGGACCTGGCACTGAATAAGTGCTCAATAAATGTTAACTATCATTAGTGAACACAGAACATGCAGCCCTTCCCTCACTAAACTCCAAGAACTCCCAGAACAAACATGCCTAGTTAATTAGTATCCTTTTGGCTGATGGAAGGCATCTTTACTGGGAGAAATAAACTACCTCAGATAGAAGACTTAAACATACTGCCATTTTTATTCTCTAAATATAATAGCCTTTCCAGATCACCCTTCAATCAAATTTACAGTTGACAAAGCACATTAACACACATGGTGATCCCAAACAGCTGTCCAATGCATAGTTCTTAAATATGTTGAGTTAGCTAAGGAATCCCAAGCACTTGATGAAAATAAAATCTAATAACAAGATGGAAAACAAAAGAAGCAAACAGAAAATAGTAATGCTTAGGGATAATACATAAAGTTAAAGAAAGGAATCTTCAAAGGCGCTAAAATTAGTATAACCTTTAAAAGCCAAGATGACATTGCACCTATGAAAAAAGAATAAGGTCCTACTATACAGAAAGACCATTTATAAAAATAGAGCACTTGAAAATAAAAATATAGCAACAAAAATTAAAATTCTGTAGAAAGATTAGACAATAAAGGTAAGACAATAGAATAAAATAGATGAAAAATTGTAGAATACTTATAAGACAGAGAACAACTGGAAAGACTGAGTCTTACATAATAAAAGTTATTTTTAAAATTAGAAAGAGAACACTAAAAGTGTGGGGACATTGGCAAAAAATTATTTAATAAAATTTTCAGATGTAAGAAAAATTTCTATGATAGTAAGAACCCACTAAGTACCTAAGATTATAAACAGAAATGGATCCCAATAAAGATATATCACAGTGAATTTTAAAACATTAAGAATGATGCAGTAATTTTCACAGTTCAGAGAAAAAAAAGAAAAGGAAAGGATCAGGAATGAATAAGACATCCATTTTGTGAACTACAGCATTGGAAGTGAGACAACACTAAACTGATGTGGCAAATTTATCCAAAACAAAATTTTATGTCCACTCTAAATTTTAATTAAATAGGAGAATAGATTAAATACAGTTTCACAAACTCAGTGCCTCAATAAATGCCTCTACCCCAAATCTTTAATTGCTTAAATTAGTACAGATAATTTAACACCCTCTCTCCAGTGTTGCCATTTCTTCCAGGTTCTTAATTTAAGCTGTTGGAAGTAACTTAGTTTTGTTGAGGATTTTCAGGTTTGTACGCTAAGTAAAGAACACTTTATCAGTCCAGACAAAAATTCCATTAGAGAATGCCCTAACAACTATTGGACAGATGAACTGCCAGTATGAAGGCTGTTACCAAACAGAATGGTTTATAATAGAAATTAATAGACTTTGAAAGTGTTCAGAGAAAACTTGTGCATTGTAGCTAATTACCAAATAAAGGCATCCACATTCCTTTCTCTAAGCCATGAAATGTATAATGTAGTTTTCCTTTAAAACAAACACAGGCACCTTTCATAACTTGTCACACAGCATCAATTATAATTCCAGCACTCCTAAAAATCACTTACTTCTCCTTCCACTTGAAAATAAAACAAAACAACACCACAGTGGGAAATGAGTTTTATTCACAAAAAGATATGAAGAGGGGGAGAGAAGAGACAGTTTTTTGGATCCTCCCTCATCCCAAGAGCTTTAATGTCACATATTTGCCACATCAACTTTACTTCAGGATACTAAAATCATTCAGCCATAGGCACTACAGTGGTACCAGGAATACACAGAACATCATAGGAGTCACTCTGAGATTTTTTTTCAAAAATTTTTATTGAAGTAACCATTGTTAATTGGACTCACTATCAATCAAGTAGTGTAATAAAAATTGATGATGTGTTGAAAATAAAAAGGGAAAATTTCTTGAAAGTTGACCTGATTTTTAGGCCCCCAGAGACCATAATGTCTCATAGGATAAGTGAAAGAGGAGTTCATGACCAAGTCTTGTATCCAAAGTGGTAGAATTTGAGGTTTTTCCCAGAGTTTTGGGTATCATGGGGTATGTTTAATTGCTATCAATATCACTGTATCTCTGTACTGACAATACCCAAAAATAATTCCTTTTGTCATTAAACATAAAAAGACACACAAACCAAATGCCCGAGGTTATATAGTTTCAACATACTGTAATAAATAAACATAAATTTGAATGCACTTTTGCATACAATATATTCTAATATGAGCTTTAACATATGTGTTAAGAATAGTATTAGTTGATTTTTGAAAATTTAACTATTATCTCAGCATTATAACTATTACATTTGAAAAGTCTATTATATCTTTTTGTTAAGTATCTCTTAACTTTCAACATTTTATTTGAAATTAAAATGGGGACAGTGATTGTCAATTAAAGGAAAAAATAAATACACTCTTCACAGTGTTAAAAATTTAATTACTTATCTGAGCCTCAATTTTCATGTGTTTCTCATATTACACTTTATCTGAGAATATAAATTATATTCATGTCTACATAGTATCAATTATGCTAATAACTAAGTTTAACTCAGGTTTGCAGTCCTTTGTTTGTAAACTGAGAGCATGGGACTAAACAGCCTACATTAATTAAAAATAAAACATTCTAATACTTCATATTTAAGAAAAATATGAAAAGTCATTCCAGTTCTGATATGATATATTCTTATGGTATAAGCCCCTAAAACTCATTTTACCACTAAAGACATCTAAAATCTCTGTATGAAATTTAAAAAAAAACACAACTGCCTGCAAACTTTAAAAAGGGAACAAAAGCAGACTGGATTGTGGAGTGGTGTCAAAACTCCCACAGGAATAAGTTTTCCATTGTCATAGCTGTTAGTGTTTTCTCCTTCATGATTTTACCTCAAGGATGGGACCTAGTTGCAAAGAATTCAGCAGTGTGGACAGAATTAAACAGCAATAGTAATTCCATCTTTTAGTACGGAAGAACCAGAGAAAGCATCTTCTACTGATGTATAGTCCAGGATAAATTCAGAAGGAAGAGAGCTGAAAGCGATATCAAAATTCTATGCATAAAACCACACATGCATTAGCTACACAGCATGTGACTGATACAAACACCCGTATAAGTCTCAGACTGATCTCTGAATAAAGCATAAGTGTAAGACCAAAACCAACATAGTATAGGCTATAAAATTAAGAAAAAAGAAAAAAAATCAATGGGAATTCTAACCAGTAAAAAAGAAACTATAAGAAAAAAGTCAAATGGGAAACATGGATATGTATAATGCAGTACATGGTGGGGGGATGTTACTTCACTGAACAGGCTCTGCAGTATGATGTACATGACAGAAGAACCAGTTGACTTTAAAGTGAGCAGCAGAATTGTTGCAATTTACACAATAAAGAAAACAAAGATTGATAACAAATAGAAAACTATCCCATGGAAAACTATCAAAAACATATGTGTAATTAGACTCCCAGAATACAATGAGAAAGGATTAGGGGGAAATGTTATATATATATAAATATATATATATATACACACACATGCACACACACATATATATATACACACACACACACAGATAGATACAGATATAGATATAGATGATAGATATAGATACATATAGATATATACACACACACATACACACACACACACACACACACACACACATATATATATATATACACACATATGTATATGCACACTTGGCAAACACACATACACATGCACAAATGAAATGAAGGTTGAAAACTACATAAATACAGTAAAAGCATACATTTAGAGATTCCAGAAGCTCCGGACTCCAAATAGGATAAACTCAAAGAAAGCCCCAAAGGAAAAGGAAAACTCTTGAAAGCAACTAGAAAATGATGAAAAACTAGAAAGATTACAGATTTCTTACCAGATATAATTGTGACTAGAAGACAGTGGAGCATCATCTTCAAAGAGCTTAAATAACAGAACTGTCAATCTAGAATTTTATCGTTTAGACGTAAAATGGAAGTTAAGATATTCTCTGCTGAATGAAATTCATTTCTGGAAAACCTATTCTATTGGTAATGGCAGTCCACCAAGATAAAGGCAAATAACACCAGAAGTACTGCTGGATCTTCAAGAATGAGGATAGAGTGACAGAAATAGTAAAGAGCGAGGTAAAGAAAAAAGTTATTTTACAACTTATGTTCTTTGAAATATGTATGAAGGTTTAAAGTAAAAATTATAAGAACTTCTTGTGGAGTTTTCAATGCATGTGTATTTTAATTATAACCATAACATGAAGGTGAAGGGGGAGAAAAAAGACCTACATGCTTTCAAAGGTCCTGTTTTTTGAGAAAGTTTAAAATTAACCCTTAGTAGACTGTGAAATTTCATGTGTATATATTGAAATCTCTAGAGCAACCAGGAAAACAGAGTCAGTAGTACCAATGGAGTGATAAAAATATATATACAAGAGAAAAATAAAACAAGTAATAAATTCTAGGTCTAAATCTTAACCTACCATATTTATATTAAATGTTACTATTTTTAAAACTCCAATTTAATTGAAAAAATAAAGTGGATAAAAAAGCAAGACCCTATAATATATTGCCTAAAAGAAGACACACTTAAATATAAATAAAAGGATATATCGAAAGTGTACAGATAAAATATGCAATTAAATTTTTCTTTAATAGTAGCATTGCAAGTTATATGATTCTGTTAGAATTGCACTGAATATAACAAACTTTTTTATTGTTGTTCAAGTACAGTTGTCTCCATTTCTGTCCCGCACTCTCCATCTCCCCACCCACCCTCACTTCCCACCCGCAATTCCACCCCTGCTTTGGCTTTGTCCATAGGTCTTTTATACATGTTCCTTGATGACTCTTCCCCTTCTTTCCCCTGTTATCCCCCTCCCACCTCCCCTCAGGTTAATATCAGTTTGTTTTTCATTTCAATGTCTGAATATAATAAGATTATGTTTGCCACATGGCAAAATGTGGAATAGTACCAAATAAAATAAAAGGTGAAAATCTCATATCACCATGGTAGATGTAAAGGGAGTAAGAAACAGATCTACAATGTACCCTACTTGTTAATTAAAGCAACATTTTATATTTTCATAGGGAAACAGAAAATTTTATAACCCAAAGGGATTTTTTCAAAATCTCTAAATCAAAGTATAAAGATGAATAAGATATTTTGAAAATTTCAGGATAAATTTAAATAAGTATAAATCCTAAAATAATTTTCACAGTGCAGAAGGTGGTAGCACTGATCTAACTAAAGTTATTGAATTATTGAAAAAAAAAGTAGAAACAGTTCACTTAAAATTATAGAATGTACTCATATGGTGATTTTGAATATGGTATTTGGTGCTAGAAATAGAATTGAACATACAAATCTGAATCTCCTGTATGAGTCAGAATTACTGACTACATGAAATAAGAAATGTGAAGAAAAACTCACCAGAACTATTTTGAAAAGCATAAGAGATATTGGTTTTCCAGAATCAGTATAATGAAAAGCATGATTAAATAAGTCATAAAGCCTACCTTGAAGTTACCTTCAAGATGAAATTTGATATCACCACGGAATTTTAAACTTAAACAATTGATAAAAATTTATTGAAGCCATAGGCTAAAGCAATGAATAAATATATTTCAGGTTAAAAAAAGGCAGCCAAGCTTGAAGATGTGCCTTTATGTAGTGACAGGGTCAACAGATGTGTTATAAATTCTCAAAAGCCATATTAGAACAAATGAATTAAGAAAATGATGTTAAGCTGGCAATTTTCTTTAAATTTGTTTGATAGAATTGGAAGCAAGGATGAGAGTAATTTGGCCATACATGACCTTTTCCCCCATTAATTATAAAGATAGTAACTCTTAAATTATTTCATTAATATAGTAGTAGCTGGTAAAATATTCATGAGGAAATTTTCAAAAAGAGATGTGATGTTTATGTTTGGTTGTTATTCTGTGACATGTTATTGACTAGGAAAAGAATGTGGGGATGTGTGCCAACTTTAGGACAAGATATTTGTGGCAGGACATCAGTTTTGCTTTAGCAAATGTAGGTTTCAAGTAGACAGTCACAGGTATTAGTCTAGTAGTCTTGGCTTAAAATACCGAATTTGGAGAATGGGGAATTTAGAGATTAAGTCCACTGGAATAAAAGAATTATAAAATTTAAAATTCATTAAAGAAGATAAAATGAAGGAGACTAAAGCCACACACATGGGAAGCTGGAAGAAAACCAGGAAACTGTGGCAACACAGAAGCAAAATGAATGATTTATGATGAAAGATATGGTGACCTAAAGCCAAATTTCAATGTCTCCTTTATTCAAATAGGACAATGATATAAATAACTAATTGATAATATACTGAAAAATACATCAGCAATGACCAAAGAAGATGGATTGATCAGGAAAGAAAACAAAACAGCAATAGATGGGATAAAATTACCTAATAATATCCAAGGCTAGATTTGAATAGCTCCCTATTTCTATTAAATCTGATTTCCACAGAAACACTCTGTAGGGAGAGTGAATGTACAAATCCCCCAAATATTTCCTTACCCCACTGTATATAGTACTTAAGGTTAAAGAGAAAATTACCAGAGAACTAAAACTAAAAATAAAGAAAAATTAAGCAACAAAGGAAAAATTGAGAAGAAAATATATCGGTGATAACCGTAATATATAAAAGTATTAAGATAACTATTAAAAACAATGTGATGAACCTTTTTCCTAACAAGTTACCATTTAACTGGGGAAAATTAGGAAAAGAAAGCCATTATTTACAGTTTCTGGGGTTTTAAAATCTCTGGAAAAGAATATATAGCAAATGAAGAAACATTCATTCAAGACAATCTACTAACTTTCAGTTAAAAATGGGACTTTGTGGCATTAGAGTCACAATCTTTGGTCAGTGTATTTTTTTTTTAGCAGGCGAAATTTTCTATTAAGATCAGGTTTGGAACACCAGAGAATGCTTTCTAGTGGCTTTTAAGCTCATTTAGCTGGTTTTGATAGTGACTCTCTCTCTCTCTCTCTCTCTCTCTCTCTCTCTCTCTCTCTCTCTCTCTCTCTCTCTCTCTCTCTCTCTCTCCTGCCTCGTATCTGGGGATTTTCCCAGCTGGGTAAGTTCACATGGGCTTTCCTATTTCAACCAAAGAACATCTAGTCCATGACTTTGAGATCTGAGTCTTATAATAAATAAGCAATTTCTCATTTTTTACTTTGGCCAGTATGTGGGTTCCCCTGGTACCTCCAGATAGTTAATCCTGGGCCTGTTAACTGGATAAAATTTAAGAAAACTGGGTTCTAGTGTTAGTTCTCTATGATTGGCTTTTTCTACCACAAGGTATTTGAATAATCACATGGCTGTTCTCACCTATAACATGAGTGGTAGGATGAAATGATCTCTGTTTAAATTCCTGAATTGAAAATCCAGAAAAATCTATCACTTGAGAAATTCAATGAAAGTTTGACTTTCCATGTTAATTGTGCAAAATTAATTTATTAAAGATGCTAAATGTAAAACTGAGATTTTACTGCAGTATTTTCAAATAGATTTAAGTTGAGCATTTTAGGATGTGTACCTAGCTAAAACTTTCCTCTGAAATTTTCCACTCCGTTCAATGATTCAACATCTTTTACCTCTAACTTCACTTGCTAACTGATAACAAAGCATCCTAATTAGCTTGTAAGTCAAGATAGCTGTATTCTTTTTATTATTTTTGCTTATGAATTTGCTTTGAACACTGACAGCTTTTATGCATATACTTTCTTATTTTCCCTCATTACATACTTCTAACATGAGCAGCGATGTTATAAAGACTTATTTTGCTAATGAATCAGTATAAGAAATGTTGCCAACTTACATCTAACTCAGTGATTCTAAATTTTCTTCTATTGAATAACATCAAAAATGTTGTTTCTTTTTAAATAGCCCCTGCTAAATCCATTTTGCTTCATTTGTTACTGTTTTGGAATCTTTTCGATATGAATGCAGTCATTTTTCAATAGATTATTCAATTTACATGAAATATGTGGATATTTAGTCTCTGTAAGTTCAAATTGCTATGGTCATCACAGATGAAGAAGATATTTATGCAGATATTAAAATGCTTTCTCATATTTGCAAGTGGAATATGAAATAAATATAATTTCTGTTTTTTATTATTTTTACTAACATTCCTTACAGCATAAAACTCAATAAACAAGCAGCATATAAAACTGAAGCTTCTCTTGCTACCATTTATTTTTAATAATATACACATCTATGAACCTTATAATTGTACACTTAGGAAGAATCAACCAATTTTCTCTCAGAGAAAAATATGTCTGAAGAGAACATCAATCCATATCCATTTAGAATTTTTCTCCTTTTAAGTCGAGAGATCAATTATGAAAATCAAACTCAAAAAGTCACTGAAGTCTTGACAAATTGAAAACGGATAACTTGGTATATTCCACATAATGAAATTTACATATTGGATTTAGTTTCTGAGTTCAATGCACATTTAAACTATATTTTTGCCCTTTAAAAATAAATACGAAATGTATGGTCTTTTCAGTAAGAAAGGTAAATAGAAGAGTTACTGTCAAATTTTATATTTAAGGAATTGAATAACCTTATATCACATTGATAGTCATTCCCTTGGGAATGATAAAAATATATTGAAATATTTTGTCATAGCTTGTCAATATCGTAATGAATTCTAACCTCATACTCTCAGTATTTTTTATTTATTCTATTTTCTTATGTTTTTGTTTTATTATTAAGTGATGCAATGGTTTGAAAAACAATATTGTAGCTAAAAGCTAAGGAGGAGAGTTGTTTGGATAAAAGCAACCAATTCAAAAAGTCACAAGATGGAAAAAGTCAGTACATAGTTATATGATGATACAGGCCTTAATGTAACCCACTTTGAGAATTTTTAAACAAACATCTCAATCAGTAGGTTAACATTAATTCCTTGGTAGATATTCTGAATATATATACTATATATTCTGAAACAAATGAAAGATAACCAGGAGTCCATCAGATAGAGAGTAAAAAGCTAGTACGTTTTGTTCATGATAGTGTGGTTTTTAGAGCATAGATAAGCTGTGCAGCAAAAACAGACTTGTTAATGTTAAACATCAGTTGCAGACTTTTCCACCCAGTCAAACTCTGACCAGTTAAAGGCTTTCTCCAGACAGTAGGGCCCTTTATATACTAAGTTTAATGCAAATCTGAGAGGAACCAAGATTTGCAGACCAACAAATCCCCCATAACAGAGGATTTGAGCCATATTTTCTGTGAAACTTGGATTATCCTCATTAATGAGGTAAGTCAGTACCTGAAAGAACAGAGTCCGAGAGTCTGATAAATGGATCTCCCTCTGCTTGGAAGTAATCATAAAAATGGGCCCTGGCTGGTGTGGCTCAGTGGATTGAGAACAGGCCTGCGAACCAAAGGGTTGCCAGTTCCATTGCCAGTTAGGGCATACACCTGGGTTGCGGGCCAGGTCCCCAGTAGCGGGAGCATGAGAGGCAACCACACATTGATGTTTCTCTCCTCTTTATCCATCTTTTTCCCTCTGTCTAAAAATAAATAAATAAAATCTTTAAAAAATAAAAATAAAAGAAATGAAAATGGTAACCCCTCAAAAAGCCTTTTTTTTTCTTTTTTAATCCACTGTGCTCAATCATTAAATCACCAAAGAGGATGATTCATTCTATCTGGACAGAGAAAGAAAGACCCCAAAAGAAGGACTGCTCCTTTATAAATGCTCTTGGGAAATGTAAGGGCCTGAAATGGATTATAATAGCACACTAAATTAGCTTTAAGATCATTCTGTATCCAATTCTGAAACTTCATTCCTTCTTTTACTTTCTATTCTAATGCTCTTCTAGCTCTATTTTTCAATATGGCCTATCAAAAGATGTTCAATGAGGTAAAATGACTTCACAAAGATATTTTAATATAATGCACCAAAATTGTTATCCTACACTTGAATTATCTATCTTCTAATATCAAAACCTCATGGAGAAATTGCAGTCACAAATTAAATTCTCTTGAGAATTAAAGGCCAATGAAATTTAAGTATAAAGATAAATTCTCTTTTTCGTGTTGATTTAAAGTTAAACAATAATATCCAAAATGTAACCTATCTAATTTATTAATAAAGTTTTGTCTTCTAGAAAGATTATCAATCCTTTGTTCTTTTCATTCAACTGCTGCCAAAGAATGGCAGCTCAGTTAGAATGTGGCTCAGTTAGAGCTTCAAGAGTGATATTATTCCAATAGTAAGGCTCTAATATACTCACTATTAAAGAACATATACTGATAAAGGACACAGGGTTATCACAGAACTGACACTACCTGCATTGAATTTAGAAAGCAAGCCAATCTCTAGAGCTGAGAGCACTTGTGTTACCACAGTTATATTATCCCACATTGTATGGGCAGGATGCAATGCTTAGTGATTTTAACTTTGTTATTATGCTGTCAGGCAGTGCTACTTAACCAGAATCCATCTTTATGGTGTGTGTGTGTGTATGTGTGTGCACATGCACGCACCTGTGGGGAAGGGGTAACATTTAGACAGTACTTTAGAATCATTTCTGCTTTCATTTAAAGTTCATAGGTATATTATGGAGACAGCTTCAGTCACAAGACCTTATTAACTGAGGTGTATTTCATTTCCTTTTCTGTACATTCAAAATTTTTAAATTCTTTTTCCATTTGAACCCTGTGTTTCTGGAACACAAGTGTTGTGTAACCTCCATGTTTGTTTTCGCTTAAGAATTTATCCTCAGGGAGTTTTCGAACTGAATCTTCAGTGATGCTTGTGAAGCTTATGCTGAAGAGCCTTAAGGAGAACCAACATTCCAGCTATACACTCCTCAAAATAGTTTAATTTGGAACTCCAAAGATATGCTCATAGATTGTATAATCAAGGCAAAACCCAATGAATTACAGGTCATGTACTGGGGATGAATATTGAGCTCATGAACAAGCAACAGAAATCCAAGGTCATCTCACACAGTGTCCACTCTTGTCCCTGGAGGCAGAATGCAATATACAAAGGACACCTAAGTAATTTGAATCTAGATGCTCTCCAATGCTCTGTTTAGCAGGCAAAAGTCAGGTGCTTTGATGTCCCATCCTGCAGATACAGCCATTAATAGAGGAAAACAGGTTATTTTGCCAATGCATATCAAAAAATTTCTACTCCTAACTTATCCTCAATTACAAAATAATCTATCCTATACTTCTTCAATTTAAGGTCAACCTTAATACAATAGCCTGTATCATAAGGCCCGGAACCTGTGCTTTTAACTTTTTCCATTTAATTCCACCCTAATGTAGTTTTCTTTTTATAAAAATGAACACATATAAAAAGAACCATGAGGTATAAGGAACTGTCAATGTCAAAATTCTATGGGTTCCACTTGCTTAAAGATTTAAGTTTAAGGATGCAGCATTTATAAGCCAGCCTTGTGACCAAGAAAAGTCATGTGGCACAATAGAGGCCCCTGTAAACCTTCCAAGCAAAATACTCTAACACAACAAATCCTCACTGCACAGATCCTCACTGCCTTTCTTGGTTTAGTGCCACCTATGCTTAAAGTCATGCCAAATCACTTTGATCCATGCAATTCTCATAAGTCAAAGTTCCTTGATTGATATATGTTGCCAGCATTTTACCTCTGATTTGAACTTCTCCAAACGGCAGGCCTCCCTGCTGAAAACCTTTCCCTCTAAAGCCTAAGGCACAAAATAACATCACCAAAGTGAGGTCAAAATAGCATATGTGATACTGTCTGGGCGTGAGGCAATTATGAACTTCTAACAGTTAACTGTAGAAGTAGACAGACAGTCTGTCCAGACATGGTCATGCTGAGAACCTCCAGGCATCTCCCAATTAGACAGAGCCTTGACCTCTAAGCCTCTTTTGGTTGGGAGCAAATCAGAGGACCAGTCTCTGCAGGCAGGTAGCTTCACAGAATAGAGTAACTGATGGTCTAAACCAGGCTTAGAATAACACAACAATCATTTCACTTCCCTAGGGGAAAAGTGAGTAGAGAGTGAGGCGGCAGAGAGAACAGACATTCTTCTAAATGGGAGAAAATATCAGTCATTGAGAATAAGTGGTTTCTCTTGTATGACTCATAGAAGTATGTTATAGGTCAAAACTTTAAAAAGGGACTGCAACACCCATTCACATTCATTTTACACAATCTAGACTTCAGAGTTGCTATAACTCAAAGAGGGCCCAACTCAATTAAACAATAAAGTCCCATTTACTTAACTCTCACTTTCATGTATTCTTAAAATCTTGTATTGTTGGATGCTGGTGCTCCAAAGATAAGTAATGAAAGACCTTGGATCTCTAGGAGCTCGTGACAAAAAAGAAATATGAAAGTCTATTTGGAAAAAGTACAGCTATTGTTAATAGAAAGGGAAGGGTTTGCTGGACCTCGATGTAACCTGGCAACCAAGGAGAGTGGACTGGAATGCATATGTGTGAACAATGATGACTTCACTGTGCTAATCAGTGGGGGCAGTAGACACCACTGAGTGAGCATGTGTACTGTGTGGCCATCACATTCAAAATGATTGAGCAAGTAGAGCAATGGATCTGCATCAAATTTTGCATTGAGCCTGAATATTCCTCTGCAGAAACTATTTGGATGATTTAGAAGCTGCAGGTATGGGAGACTAGTGATGGGCAGCTTCATCACAACAACACACCTGCTCATGCATCACCTTTTGTGCAAAGTTTTTGGGCAAAACATCAAATCACCCAGGTGACTCAGCTCCGTACAGCCCAGATTTGGTACCTGGAGACTTCTGGCTTTTCCCAAAACTAACACCACCTTTGAAGGGGAAGAGATGTCAGACCGTAGATGAGATTCAGGAAAATGGGACAGGGCAGCTGATGGCCATTGAGGGAACTGCATCAGGCCCCAAGGTGCCTACTTTGAAGGTGACTGAGGAGTCATTGTCAAATGTACAATGTTTCTTGTATCCTGTACCTTCTTTAATAAATATCTATATTTTTGAAAGTGCATGGCTGGAAACGTGCTAAGATGTGTAACAAACATGTATAAAAGCCAATGGGAGCATCAAGATAGGAACTCAAGTGCAGGATCCAGTGGTAACTGTTTTACAATAAGAAGACCTGCAAAATTAAAATTTTACAATTTTAATAATTTTTTAAAATAATAACACAAGAGGATATCGAATCATAAAGACTTTCATAGCTTTACTATGAATATTTTATACTTAACAAATAAAGTAGTTGATGTTATAACATGTATCCCAGTTCTTTTAACTCAGCAAAAACATTTGCAAACATTCTTAGTATCTCAGGAGTAACGCACAATGTCAAAGCTCCCACGTAGCAGTCATCCTACAGACAGGGTGCCCATCGAACTCTGTGGTTCGGTGTTAGGGGCCAATTGTTACTTTCTGTATATGTAAGCCAACTGAGTTGTAAAAAAAAGATACATAAAAATAAAAGGTGCTACTATTCCAAATAATAAAAATAACAAAGTAATTTTGGGAAACAGTATTACAGTCAAGGTCAGAAATATGATAATTTGTTATGAGATTACTGTCTTGTGCGTGTGTAGGTCCAGAAGACACCTCAATATTAAAATCATGCAGAAATTATGCTTTTTATTTTTTTTATTTTTCTATGTATGTGTGCTTAAGGTGATTGTTAATATATTCTGCAGTGTTTTCATTTTTATACTTTTATCATTTTAACTTTTAAATTCTTAACTCTTTTTTAAAGTTATAAAACTAATAAATAATAGCTTTTTAATACACTAAAAAGAATTTATAACACATAACTATCTTTTGCAGCATAAGGAATTTCTTACATGGTTAAGAGCATGAAAGAAAACTATGATGTTTTGAAATAGAATATCAATACTCAGAAACAGAAAATTTTTGTGCTTGGGAAACAGACTTTATTTCAAAAGTTTTTCAAAAGACAGAAATGTCTGTGAAACTGTACTCCACCATTCTAGTAGAAATTTTTCTTCTTTATTTTTATTGTTGAAACAATTGCAGACTTGTTTTCCCCCTATTTTTCTCCATGCCACTGTTCTCTGTGTCCGCAGGTTACACATATATGTTCCTCGCCTGACCCGTTCACCTTCTATCATCTAGATGCTCCGTCCCCTCTTCCTTCTGACAGTTGTCAGTCTGTTCCATGTGCCCCATGCCTCTGTTTCTGTTTTGCTCATCAATTTATTTTGTCCATAAGATTCCACATATAAGTGAGATCATATGGCATTTGTCTTTCTCCAACTGGTGTATTTCACTTAGCATAATAATCTCCAAGTCCATCCATGCTGTCACAAAAGGTAAGAGCTCCTCCTTTTTATAATTGCATAGTATTCCATTGTTTAAATGTACCACAGCTTTTTTATCCACTCATCTTCCCATGGGAACTTTGGCTGTTTCCATATCTTGGCTCTTATAAACAATGCTACTATGAACATAGGAGTTCATACATTCTTTCAAATTGGTGTTTCAGGATTCTTAAGATATATTCTCTGAAGTGGGATCACTGGGTGACAGGATATTTTTCTACACTTCAGTGAAATCTAACTTTTTTCTGTTGTCAAGGCATCTTAAAGATAAAGATAGAGTAGAAATCATATTGACATCAATCATTTAACTAATGTTTACTGAACATTATTTAAAACAATAGGGAAGGGAGAAGTTGTGAAGAAGATACGAAAATAAATGACAATTTCCTTGTTCTCAAGGTGCTTTTAAAGAACATAATGTAACTGGGAGAAGGGTTATATTTAATTGACAGAAAGAGAGAGCCCTGGGTTTGGAAAAGCACGTGTCTCTGTTGAAGGCAGGTTACATAAATGAGTGAGGTGGTTGGGTATCACACACAAGGGATAGTTACAAGTGTGCTAAGTTGAGAGTGTGTGCCCATCCTAAATTGTTACCTTATTTTTAATGTTGCTTTAGCTGAACAAACACCTCTGCAAACTTCTTCTGGGCGGCAATGTTGGGGACCAAAGCTCTGTTCACAAATGATGAGACACGGCAAGACATATTCCATGGACAAGTAGACTAGACCTGCCAGGCTTCTGTTTGCCTGACAGATTTAAGTCTCTGATAAAGTGCTAATCATTAAGGAAAGTGATGGCTTAATAAAAGTGCTCAAGTTGTAGTTGAAAAGAAACCAATCCAGAGACTGATGTGCTGATGTGTCCCATTTAGATCTGACCCTTTCCCAGCCTCACGCACTGCCAGAGTCCCCATCACATGCCCAAATCAGTTAACCAATGGAGCTTACTTTGTACATCGTTCTAAATTCTGATTGCAAGGAACTGCTAAATATATTATAGAAACTAGTCATTTAACCCCTCTAATCATATCCAACCTAGGACAAAAAACCTTACTATTTACTTAAATGCGTGAGAAAAATGCTTTTTTAGTAGGTGGTTTCTTTTCTAAATTCCCTTCAGAATAAGAAGAGGATTTAAGAGAATGTTACTCCAATATTTTTTTGAATTAAAGGGAATTTAGAAATATTTTATCACCTCCATTCCACTCAGGAGAAAATACATAAATAAAAGATCCAATTCTGACCTCCATGTGTAGCTTTTTAGCCATGATGAAATGATAAATTAGATCACTAACACACAATTTCCTCTGTGATAGAGCTAATGCCATAGACTCCGCACCAATTTTTTTTTTTTATATTTAAGCATAATATCATCTGCTCTTTGATTTTGTTTTGGAATGGCCTCTTGAAACCAATAGTAGACATTATACCTAAAATCCTATAAAAATAAAAGATTGTTTCTGAGAAATTTAATGATAAACATGATAAAATTAAACATGGTCATGGTTTCAAATAGATCAAAAGGAGTAGTTTGTTTCTTAATAAAATGGTAACTCCTTTCTAACTCTATTGGTTTCCTATTGCTGATGGAAGAAATCAAACCATCAAGTTTTTGATGGTATCAAAAACTTAGTGTCTTAAAACAACACATATTTACTCTTTTGCAATTTTAGAGGCCAGAAAATCTAAACCCCAAGAGCCAGCAGGCTTGAACTTCTTCTGGAGGCTTAAGGGGAGAATCTGTTTCTTTGCTTTTTTCAGCTTCCAGAAGCTGCTTGATTTCTTGGTTTATGGCCCCTCTCCACCTGCAAAGAGCATCACTCCATCCTCTGGTTTCATTCTAACATCTTCTTTCCTTGATTCTGATCCTTTTGCCTCTTTCTTGTAAGTACTTTCGAGACTATCTTGAGCCCACTCAGATAATTCAAGGGAGTCTCTCCATCTCAAGATCCTTAAATAAATCATTTGCTACTGAGTTCTTACTGAAGTAAAATGCTTGACACACTACGCCTGGTGACTCTCCAACCTGATTATTCACTTTTGGGTGAGTGCTATGGCTGACAAGGTAGAAGGTAATTTTTAAAAATTATACATAGAAATATAGATAAATAGGTATATAGATATATAGAGAGAGATGCCTTAGCTGTCAAAAGGACTTGGTATATTGAAGAATGAAGTTCTTCTTTCCTAGTAGTTACCTTGCCTTTACATGAAAAACTGGCCCCTATTCCCATGGGGAAAAAACCTTTATGTGCCACTCTCATGCCTGAAGCAAAATCCAAGACACTGACTGTTTGAGGGCCTTTGATGCAGAGGGTCGACCTCGGAAATGTTTAGTAAGTTAAAACTACATAATAAATGCTGTAGCTGCCCTAGTCTATGGAACTACTGCAATTTGCACCAAGGAGTATTTAACAGGAGCATTCAAGTATTTAAGGAATTCCTCAGATGCATACTCTGTGGGCATTTTTACCTAGAGTGGGAATTATTTCACTAGAAAGGGTAATATGAAATTTGTCCTTAAGTTTAGCTGAAGTGATATATGACAGTACCTCTGCCCTTGAAGGCACTCAGTTCAGCCTCAATTCATTGCCAGGTTTGTTATGAATGATATAATTGCCCCAGACTTTCTCTTTGTAGGCCAAGGTGAAGTCTGTGCAAATTACTAAATATCCTGCTGTACTTGGATTAATGCCTCGAGGCAGGTGGACAGGTCAAGCCACCTGGCTTTCTAAGGTAAGGTAGACTCTGAAAGTTAATGGAATTTGTTTAGCTGGCTGAATCTAAGAACCCCTGGGGGACATGGCTGAGATCAACACTGCCAGGAGGTCTCACACAACAGTTCTGATTTCTGCTGCTAATAGCCTTGGTAAGTGCTATATAAGATGAACTAGATTGGTCTTATCCCCTATTGGTAAAAGTAATCAGAATGGTTGATGGAGTGGTACATAAGTGGAAATTTGGACATAAATTATACCATGAGAAACAAAAAAAATCAAAACTTTAGGGACAGTATTTTTATGTTTCTTAATGATCAGGGCTCTCTGAGTAAAACTTTCTGACAACCCGGGTTAAAGGATGTTTGAATGGCAAGCCTGCCTTGCGAGCTGGAGAACAGCAGAGAAATTCACAGGTTTATTTTTCCCAGAGCAATTTATTTGTTTGCCTCCCAAAGAATTGCAAACATTTAAGGACCTTCCCCTACTCTCCCAGAGAGGAGTCCTTTATGATGATAAGATAAGGACAATTCTCCCTCTCTCGAGAGGGCAGGAGCCTCTCTGCGGCAATTCTTGTGCAAGCTCTGAAATCCATAATCGTGGACTCCTCTCCAGCACAGACTCTCACTACACATTGGGTCCATCTGCTCTCATCATGTCACCGCAAGGGGAGAATGAGATATGAGGAACAGATGTAGTTATTGCTATAAGCAATAATAAATCTGATAAAAGGTCCAAAACTTCATGTTTGCTTTCAAGATAAATAAATGCAGAAATTAAAACTCTTCATTCAGTTATTTATTTCTGCATACTAAATTATTAATATCTATTGATGAGAGGGTATTTGAACAACCATATTAAAATTACTGAGCATACCTAACATTAATATTTTTACCCTGAAGTCTTTAAATTTTTTAAATTCTTGTTGAATTTATTGTAGTGACACTGGTTAATAAAAATATATAGGATTCAAGTGTACAGTTCTATAATACATCATCTGGATACTGTAGTGTGTGTTTGCCACTTAAAGTCCAGTCTCCTTCCAATGCCATTTATCCGCTCTTTACTCTCTTCTACCTCCTCTCACCTCCCTTTCCCTCTGGTCATCACCATGCTGTTGGGTATGTCTATGAGTTTTTTGTTTTTGTTTTTTTGGTTAATTCCTTCACTTATTTCACCCAACCCTCCTCCCCTCTCATAGCTATAAGTCTGTTCTCTGTATCCACAAGTCTGTTTCTATTTTGTTTGTTAGTTTCCTTGGTCCATTTGATTTCATACATAAGTAAAATTATGTAGTATTTGTCTTTTTCTGACTGGTTTATATCCCTTTGCTCTCCAGTTCCAGTCATACTGTTGCAAAAGGTAAAATTTCTGTCTTTTTTATGACTGAGTAGTATTTCATTTTGTATATTTACCACAGCTTTTTCTTTTTTAAATCAACTCATCTACTGAAATACACTTGGGCTGCTTCTAAATCTTGGCTATTGTAAACGATGTTGCAATGAACATGGGGGTGCACATAGTTTTTTGAATCATTGTTTCAGGATCTTCGGATATATTCCCATAAGTGGAATTGCTGTATCATAAGCAGTTCCATTTTTAATTTTTTTGAGGAAACTCCATACTATTTTCTGTAGTGGCTTCACCAATCTGCATTCCCTCCAACAGTACAAGAGGGTTCTCTTTCCCCACATCCTTGCCAACACTTATTTTTTAATTTATTGATGATAACCATTCTCACAGGTATGAGATAATATCTCATTGTGGTTTTAATTTGCATTTCTCTGATGATTAGTGATGTTGAGCATCTTTTCCTACATCAGTCAGCCATCTCTGTCCTCTTTGGAGAAGTGTCTATTCATGTCCTTTACCCATTTTTTAATGGGGTTGCTTCTTTTTTTGGTTTTGAGTTGTATGAGTTTTTTATAAATTGTGGATATTAACTTCTTATACGATGTATCATTGGCAAATATGTTCTACCATTCAGTGGGTTTTCTTTTCATTTTGTTTATGGTTTCCTTTGCTGTGCAAAAGCATTTTAGTTTGATGTAGTCCTACTTATTTATTTTTTGCTTCCTTTGCTCAAAGAGATATATCAGAAAACATGATGCTATGAGAAATGTCTGAGATTTTACTGTCTATGTTTTCTTGTAGGATTTATAAGGTTTTGAAATTTATATTTAAAGTCTTTAATCCATTTTGAATTGATTCTTCTGTGCAGTGTAAGAAGATGGTCTAGTTTCATTTTTTCCAACAGTATTTATTGAATAGACAATCTTTACCTCATTGTATGTTCTTGCATCCTTTGTCAAATATTAATTTACCATAAAGGTGTGGGTTTATTTCTGTTCATTGACCTGTATGTCTGCTTTTATGCCAGTACCATGTTGTTTTAATTACTACAGCTTTGTAGTATAGTTTGCTATCAGGTAGTATAATTCATCCAACTTTGTTCTTTTTTTCCCAAGGTTGCCATGGCTATTCAGGGTCTTTTGTGGTTCCAAACAAATTTTTGGTATATTTATTTTAGTTCTATGAAATATTCCATTGGTATCTTGATAGAAATTGTGTTGAATTTATAGATTGCTTTGGGTAACATGGACATTTTAATTATGTTAATTCTTCCTATCCATGAACAAGGTATATGCTTCCACTTATTTGTACCTTCTTCAGTTTCTTTCTTCAATGTCTTATAATTTTCTGACTACAGGTCTTTTATAACTTTCATTAGATTTTTCCAAGATATTTTTTTGATGCAATTATACATGGGATTATTTTTGTTTCCCTTTCTGATAGTTCCTTATTGGTGTAAAAAATGCAACTGATTTCTGGATAGTTATTTTGTACTCTGCTACTTTACTGAATTCATTTATCGGTTCTAGTACTTTTTCAGTACCTTCTTCTGTGTTCTCTATATATATTATGTCATCTACAAATAATACTTTTACTCCTTCCTTTTCAATTTGAATGCCTTTTATTTCTTCTTCTAGTCTTCTTCTAGTCTAGGCAAGGACTTCCAGTACTATGTTAGAATAAGAATGGTGAAAGCAGACATCCCTTTCTCATTCCTGACCTTAAGAAAAACATGTTTATATTTTGCCTGTTGAGTATGATATTAACTGTGGGTTTGTCACATATGGCCTTTATTATGCTGAGGTGTGTTCCCTCTATTTCCACTTTGCCAAGAGTTTTTATCATAAGTGAGTGCTAATTTTTATCAAATGCTTTTTCTGCATCTGTTGATATGGTCATGTGATTTTTAATCCTTCATGTTGTTTATGTGGTATATCATGTTTATTGATTTGTGTATATTGTACCAACTTTGCATTCCCTGAATAAATCCTACTTGATCATGGTGTATGATATTTTTCAATGTATCACTGTATCTAGTTTGCTGATATTTTGTTCAGGTTTTTTGCATCTATATTCATCATGGATATTGGCCTATAATTTGTAGTGTCTTTATCTCATTTAGGAATAGGATTATTCTAGCCTTGTAAAGTCAGCTTGGGAGTCCCCTCTCCTCTTGAATGTGCTGGTTAGTTTGAGAAGGATAAGTAAAGCCAGTACTAGAAAACTAAATATATAAAAACAACTTGCACATAATGGAAGGATGTGTAGTATTTGGAAATAATACCACTTATGAAAAGAATTATAGTATGTGGAAATATTGGATTTAGTAAATGTTAGTAAGAGATTTATTTAGTGGAATATAGTAAAATATATAGTGACACAAAAATCCAGGCAAGTGAGTATTCAATGTTTGCATCTGGTGAATATTTCTACTTCTTCAGAGAAAAAGTGGGAGTTGCAGGCAAGAAAGCACTTATCAATAAGTTTAGGGTGGAGGATATAATGAAAACTAGCAGTAACAGGAACGATAACAAAGTTCCAGTGAAACTAAATCTAGTGAGCAAATAAAAGGCACTTTTTTAAAAACAAGCATTAGATTGGTGCCATAACTTGAGATACGGTTTGTCCTAGATGTGGTAGTTATGTGGCTCTAATAATGAAGATTAAAAGCATGTGGGTTAAGGGTTGAGCTGGTACACAGGGATTCAGTTGGGTCACAACATTGACGGGATAGCCCTTGACCAGATGCATTCCTCCACTGAGAACACGGTTTCCCCCTTTTGCCCGAATGGGATATGCTACTTGCAGAAATCGATTAGCTGACTTTGTAATCTTTTCAAATCCACCCCCCCCTTTTTCTTTACTTTCCTATATGTTATATCAGAATTGTCTTAATTCTAGTGTATAAATATTTTTAACAGTCTACTGCTGAGTGCTTTTATGAGGTTATTACATTTTATCATGCAATACAGTTAAGTTGATGACATTCAACAATTTGATGACATTTACAAAAAGCTGAGCATCTTGTAAGAGAAGCTATGTATTAAGTGCTTTCATATCCATAGACATAGCATAAATAACTAGCTTATATGCTGAAATAATATTCTTTTAAAGAAAATTGAGATTCCTGTTTTTGCCAAAATTTCATGGCTAAGTTTATCAGAGTAACTTCAATTAAAATTTTAGGATTTTATTAAATTGTATTGGTCAAAGGAGCAGAGTAATATTGTTAATTATAGCTATAAATCTGACTAGTTTCTTCAATGAGCTTGACTTTAACCACACTAGCAAAATAAGATGCATTCCTTATTCTATAGCTCAAGGCAAAATTCAGCTCACCTGACTGATTTTAAGATTAAATCAGTATATCTACTTACAAGCAACACTGCCAGAACATTGATCTGATAATAAATAATGTAGCTTATACTTGAAGGCCATGAAAGTTTCCTTTTGCAACATCATATAAGTACAATTTTCTTTGTCCCCTAGGAGATGTAATGGGTAAATTGCTCAAGTGAAGAAATAGTCAGTTAAAATGGAGGTAAAATAGAACAAGTATTTCACACATTTTATCAGTGTCTTCTTTAATTCAAGACCTGAGAATACTTTTATGTGATCTCTGTAAACAGTAATTTTTTCTAAATTATAAATATCATAAAAGTACGAGCTACTCCCAAAAGTATGAATGCATTTATGTATTTAGAAGTTAAAAATCAGGAAAATAAGAACAGAACTCCCTTATCAAGTACCTTCTGTATATAAGACATGCAGAAAAGCTTCATAAGCAATAACTCTTTTAATTCTCATGTAGCAGGCAGAATTCAAAGATTGCTGCCAATAACTCTTGCCCTTGTACCATCCCTTTCCTTCGGTGGGAGTGAGACCTCTGCATATTATGGCTATTACTCCCATGGTTATATTATATTATAGGGTAAAATAGATTTGGTCTATGTAATTATGTCCCTAGTCACTTGAGTCTGAGTTAAATCCAAAGGGAGATTATCCACAGTGAGTATGACCTACTCAAGTGAATCCTTCAATGAGACAATGAGACTCCACTGGTGGACTAGATAACAGAAAACCACCATGTTGTAAACTGCCTATGGTGAGGAGCGTGCAGCTAAGAACTGAGGGTAACTTCTAGGAGCTGAGAATGAACCCCAACTGACAACCAGCAAGACGAGAGGCACCACAAGGAAATGGATTCTGCCAGCAAGCTGAGTGAGAAGAACCAGAGATCCAGATGTGAATCTCGAACTCATCCAAAATCTTGATGTTAGTTTGGTGAAAATGAGCAGAGAACTCATTATACCATACCGAGACTGCTGACCCACAGAAGCTAGGAGATAACAAATTTGTGTTGCTTTAAGACAAAAATCTTGAAGTAATTTATTACACAGCAATAGAAAACTAATATATCTCACCACACCTTGCAATGCAGGTTTTATTATCCTCACTTACAGCAAGAGAAAACTTAGGCCTAAAGAGTTTAAGTGAAGAACTGAGATTAACATAAAGTTCTATTTTAAATACATGTATACATAAATCCTTACATACATATATACCTACCTGTATTCCCTCCACAATCACATTATCACTTAAGTAGCTCACAAAATTTTGTCACCATAAGTGAGTCATGTTATCATAAATCTATAATTTACAGTAGAAAGAAGACAGCAAGAAAATCCCCTATCTTTCAAAGGGTAGGATTAACCTTAGAAAGACTTGTGGCAACCAACCTTTTTACTGAATCCATAAATTTGCTTTTTTCAGAATATCATACAGTTGGAATTAGACATTATTTAGACGTATGTGGCTTCTTTTACTAATATGCATTTAAGTCTTTTTATGGCTTGCTAGTTTATTTCTTTTTAGCTCTAAACAACATTCCATTGTCTGGACATATCACAGTTTACTTCTTCATTTACCTACCAAAAGACATCTTGGTTGCTTCCAAGTTTTGGCAGTTATGAATAAAGCTGTTGGAAACATGTGCAGGTTTTTCCGTTGACCTAAGTTTCAACTCCCTGGGTAAATAAATACCAAGTAGCATGTTTGCTAGATTGTATAGTAAGATTATATTTAGTTTTGTAAGAAAATGCTGCACTCTTTTCAAAAGTGACTATACCACTTTGCATTCACACCAGCAATAATATAGAAGAGTGACGGTTAGTCTACAGCCTCACTGTCTTTACCGTTTGTCAGTACTGAAGATTGTAGCCACTCGCATGGATACGTTCTCGTGTCTCATTGTTTTGATTTGCATTTCCCTGGTGACATATGATACTGCCCACTCTTCTTTTCTTGTGTTTATTTCTCATCTGTGTATCTTTGGTGAGCTGCCTGTTAAGTTTAGCCCATTAGTTAATTGGATTGCCTGTCTTCTTATTTTTGAGTTTTAAGTATTCCTTGTGTGTTTGGATAAACAATTCTTTTTCAGATGTGTTTTTTAAAAATATTTTCCCTCAGTCTATGACTTCTCATTCTCTTGGCATTGTCTTTTGTTAAGCAAAAATTTTCAATTTTAGTAAAGTCTAGCTTATCAATAATTTCTTTCATGGATTTTTTTTATTATTATTTTGGTGTTGTATCTAAAAGGCATCACCACACTCAAGGTCCTCTAGATTTTCTCCTGTTATCTTCTAGGAGTTTTATAGTTTTGCATTTTACATTCAGGCCAATGACTCCTTTTGAGTTAATTTTTCTGAAGGTTATGAAGTTTGGGTTTAGATTCATTTTTTCACATGCGTATGCCTGGTTTTTCCAGAATCATTTGTTGAAGACATAAAAGGACTATCATTGTCCCATTATATTTCTTTTGCTCCTTTATCAAAGATCAATTGACTGTATTTACAGAAGACTCTTTCTGGGCTTTCTGTTCTGTTCCATTGATCTATCTGTCTATTCTTTCACCAATACCACATTGTCTTCTTTACTATAACTTTATAGTAAGTCTCAGATTTGTATAGCATCAGTCCTCCAACTTTGTTCTTCTCCTTCAAATCACATTGGCTATTCTGGGTCTTTTGCCTCTCCATATAAGCTTAGAATTGGTTTGTCAATATCTATCAAATAATTTGCTGGGATTTTAATTGGAATTACATTTAATCTGTAGATCAATTTGGGAAGAACTGACATCCTGACAATATTGAAGAAGAGTTAGTTTTTATATAGTGTATAAGAGGAAAAATTAATTATAAAGCAATATTTGAACAGAGACATGAAAAACTTAAAGACAGGTGTATAGAATATAACATTCCTGGTTAAGTACAAAGGCAAGGGAGGCAGGACAATGCCATGCTCATGAAACTTCAAGGAATTCAGTGAGGGCACAAATCAGTGAGCAATGGTTAGGGAAATAGAAACTGAGGTCATAGAAGTAATAAATTCCCATACATTATAGGACTTGAAGGACAGTTTAAGAACATTACCCTATACTTTGACTAAAATCAGATGTCACTGGAGAGATCTGGACACAGAGGTGACATTATTTGCTTAAAATTTTAAAGATTCATTTGTGCTTCTGTGTGGAGTGGAGTGTTGGAAAGAGAAGAAAGAATTCAGAGGAAGGCAGTGAATAGAAAATGATTATTGTCATTTAAGCAGTGATGGTGGCTTGGGTCGAGATGATAGGGGAAAAGAGGGTTAGAAAGCTTTAGGCCCTGAACATATAACAAAGGTAGACTCAACAGTAGACAGAGTAAATGTGATGTATGAGAGAAAACTAAATCTTAAATGGCTCCCAGCTGCTTGTCCTGAGTAACTAGAAAAATGAAGTATCCCTTTTCTGAGGCAGGGAAGAATGTGGATTGGTGTATTAAAGCCTGGAAATAAAAAACATATTTTGTGGACATTTGTTACGTGAGAGATACCTACTGGACAAGAGAATAGAGTTGTCAAGTAGGCAGGTACATATACATCTGAAGTTCGAAGGAGAGCTAGGTATAATTTGTGTTCTATCAGCACAAGGATGATATTTAAAGCCAAGGACAGAATCAAAACTCCAAAGGTGTGTATAGAAAGAAGAGAACGTCTGAGGTGTGAGTCCTGAGACATGAAAGTGATAAAGCAAAGTTACAAAGAAAATTGAGGAGGAGCAACTATTGTGATATAGAACCTGATGGCAGTTTCCCAAAAGCCATATGAAGGTTTACCTTGATGTGCCAGTTATCCATTGACACTGTCAGGCTAGTGGAGCCAGACCTCTGAGAGTCTGGGCTGGAGAGTAAGAAAAGGTGAGTATCGAAGACAAGTAAAAATGAGGCGCTAAGTTTCCTTAACACAAAATCATTTCTGTGTGGTAGTTAGGCTGCGACCTGACGTTTACCAAGCACTCTCTTTCTTGCTCGTTACAGTCAAAAGATGCGATCTTACTTTCTGTTACTTATAACTCGGAATTATGAAGATCCTATTTACAAATGTTTTTGACTAAACTGTCAAAATTTAGTTTTTCAAACTATACCACCTGGCTCTCATATGTTATGACTTTAAGGCCTACCATTATTTCGATTCTACTTACCAAACTCCTCAGAATAAAAAGTTATGGAAATTTGCATTGATTTTTTTTGATGAATTATCTTAGGATGAACTGAAAGTTATGTCAAAGTCTAAATAATGAGCCCTATTTATCTTACACTCCTATGAGCCTTCAAAATTTAAGGAAAATGATCATCATAATAGCAAAAATAATGATATACATGCAGTTGCACAAAACGCCTGATTGAAACTGTAGATGTTTACATCTATGTGGGAATCAAAGATATACTTATTTGATTTTTTGAAGAAAATATATAACTCAAACATTAAGAGACATCTGAAGTTATGAAAGGTTAGCTTTCTAAAGTGATACCTTTAAATTTTACTTGATGTATGATATTGACTTTTCAAATAGTGCTGTTACCTTCTAATATAAAAAAGTGAAAATGCATTTTAGTATAGAATTCACCTGACAATTAGAAATTCAGAACAAGCCTTATATATACAAGTTTATGCTATAATCCTTAATGATGCACTTAACCTACAATTTCAAAAAGAATTGAGCAAAAGCAAATATCATGAATCAAACCTTCATCAACATCTAAAGGTACAACTCTGTGTATATAAGCATGAGTAAAACATTTGATATTTTAAATCTGCATCAGTTCAGAGATATAGTCTTATGAATTGAATTAGAAACTGAAAGCTTAGATGTTTCACAAGCTTATGAAATTAGAAACAGCAAAACATAGTAAATAGAGTCTTTTAAAAAAGTGGACAAACATATGTAGAGATATCACATGGCAGTATGCCATATATTTGAGAGGTTGATGTAGCTCTTTTCTGAGGGATTAATCATTTCTAGGTATATATGCTCATGGTATTATCTGAATGAGCTCTCCTCACTGAGTACTTAAACCTTTATCTCAGATAAAGATTTTTACCTCTATGATAAAGTCTCTAATTCTTAGAGATGAAGTCTCTAAGAGTGAGCTATATGTTCTCAAAGAGAACTAGTCTGCAGTAACATTTTCTTTTGTAGAGGCTTGTATGATCTCTCAGGCACTGCTGCTACCTTTGTCCATGAAACTATTTGAAAAACATTTTGTTATGGCAAAGTTCAAACTTACGCAAAGCAAACCAAATTATACCATAAACCCAATGTACCCATCTCCTACTTTCAAGAACTCACTACTTGACTCATCAATACCTAATCCCAATTCCAAGCTTTCTTACCTAATTATTACTAGTTTACAGTCTTTTTGAGGTAAAATTAATGTACATTGAATTTTACATCTCTAAACTGTATAAATTAGACAAAATAATTGACTTATTTAAACCAAAGCCATAGCTAGCTGTACAATGTTTCTGTCACTCCAGAAACTTCCCTTGTTGCCCTAACGGATCCATCCTGCCCAATACATGCAACCACTTTTCTAATTATTTTTACTATGGATAAAGTTTTCCAATTCAAGAATGTAGTAAAAATTGGATAACACAACTTTTTTGTTTCTCATTCCCACACACAGCATGATGTCTATTTGATCCATACGTGTCATTGCAGGCAGCAGTATTTTTGGCGCATTGCATGCAAACGCCACAATTTGGGGATCCATTCCCATTGATGGATTATTTGCAGTTTTTTTGATCTACTATAAGTAAAGGTCCTATGAAAATTCTTGTATGAATTCTTAATACAAATATGTTTTTACTCCTCTTGGATTAAAATACCTAAAATTGAAATTGCTCACTCAAATGGTAAGCTGATGTTTAAAGTTAAAAGAAACTTCCAAAAGTTTTTACAAAGTGTTTTCATCATTTTAAATTCCTATCAACAATATAGGAGATCTCTGTTTGTTCCATATCTTAACAGTTTGGGTTTGCCGTTTTTATTTAAATAGCTTTATTGAAATATAATACATATACCATAAAATTTACATATTTGAAATGCACAACTCAGTTGTTTTTAGTATATTTACAGAAAGTCATGTGTAGTAAAGAGAAAGATTCCATTTTGGATATTTGACCTCAAAGCTTCCAAACACTATAACCCCTTTAACTCCTCTCCCATCCCTTTTTCTCCGACATATAGGCAGAACAACAAGGGAGCTCTCATTCGCTCTCCCCTGGCACTGGTTCAAAGTTCAAACCACAGAAACCTTGGTGGTGAGCAAGAACCTTGCCTCTCGTCCTACCCACAATAAAAGCCAAAGTCAGTTGTCTGTTTTCGCTTTTGTCACTTGGACTGTGTGCCATCCCTGCTCTCCCTAGAGAGGTCCATAATATAAGTAATAAGCCTCTTTACATCTCCTGGTGTGTGATGCATAATTGGTCTTGACAAACAAACTAATTTTGAGTAGGAAGTTTATCCATAGGACAACTACAAAATGTTGTATAGAACATTTTTACCACTTTAAAGTGAGGTTTTACAGATGTTGGCATTCACTCCTATTTATCTCCTCCATGCTTCCCCTTTAGACTTAGGTAAGCACTAATTTATTTTCCGATTATAGATTTGCCTGTTCCACACAATTTATATAAACTAGAATCATGCAATACATGGTCCTTTATGACTTCTTTCACTTAGCATAATATTTTTTAAAATAATCCATATTGTAGCACATCAGTGCTTCACTCTTCCTCAATGCCATATAGTATAACATTGTGTGAATATGCTTCATTTTGCTTAATGACTCATCAATTGATGAAAATTTTAGATTTTTTCCAGTTTTAGACTATAAATAATAATGAAATGAACATTTATGTGCATGCCTATTTGTGGAGATATATTTCCATTTCTCTTGCATACTCTTAACAAGTACAGTTGCTAGGTCATATGGTAATTTTATATTCAACATTTTGAAGACTTTCCAAACTATTTTCCAAAGTATTTACAAAAAACATTTTCAACAGTGATATAAAGTTTCCAGTTACTCCACATCTTTGCCAACACTTACTACTGTTTGCATTTTTTATTATAACTCTTGATCATTGTTTTATCTCAATTTGCATGTAAGATTTTTGACAAAATATCTGTAAAATACATTTTACCCATTATGTATGTTTTTATTTATCTTGTAGTAACAGAGAAAGCAAAAGAATTAACTTAATTATATCTACAGATTTAATGAGGCCACATACAGCCTATTATCCTCTTAGCAGTGTAAAGAGTTAACAGATGAGGATAAGACAACCCCGACAATGAAATAATATCTACATCTGAATAAATATGATTGGAAGAAAATGATTAAAAGTATGTTTTGTATCACTCTAAAAAATTTTTCAAGTAGTAAGAAAAAGCAAGTTAAAACCATAATTAAAAAAAAGAAACTTCTCAGTTCTCCATGCAAAAAATTAAGTGAGTGAAGCTAAAGATAACATGATTGTCACCTTTCATTTAGTATCAAATCCTTTCTGAACTACCATTGCTGCCCCTTATCTATGTGGGATACATTCCAAGACCCCCAACGGATTTGTGAAACAATGAATAGCACCAAACCCAATATACACTATGTTTTTTTCCTATTCATGCATACATATGATAAAGTTTAATTTATAAATTAGACTCAGTAGGAGATTAACAATAAACTAATAAAAATAGAGCAATTATGTCAATATACAGTAATAAAAGTTTGTAAATATGGTATCTCCCTCTCAGCAAACAAATATGAATTCCCTTTTTCCTCACAAATCCACAAAAAGAAGATTTATTCTTACCATAGGTCCTAGCAACCTCAACATAAAATATGAATTTTTTTCTTATTAAGTTGACAGTTTTTACCTCTTAAAGGAAAGCTTTAAGGCTTCTCTTTGGAATATCTGAAAGCCAACATAGTTAATCTTGTGCATTGGAGCCATTAAGAAGTAAAATGAGGATCCTGCAAACACAGCATGACACAGCATGGACTGTCATGGACAGCATACCATGACAGTCCACCTGATAACGAAGATGGACACTAAGTGACTAATGGGAAGGGAACGTCCACAGTGTGGAGACCCTGGACAAAGCATTGGCTCACGTCCTGGGTGGGATGAAGTCGTTGGCACAAGATCACATGAGATTTCCTCACAGTGCTCAGAATAAATGCACAATTTAACACATAAATTATTTATGGAATTTTTCACTTAATGTTTTCTGACTGCATTTGACCATGGGAAACTGAAACCATACACAGCGGAACTGCAAATAACAGGGACTACTGTACCAATGTCTAAATACATTTGAGAAAAAGAAAGAAAAAAGACAACTACAAGTCTTTAAGAGCACTAAGCAAAACAAAGAAAAACAAAAGTAGATTTCTAAAAATTATTGTTCCTTCTAAGAAATAAAACAATAGAGCAAAATTAAAATACACTGAGATAGAATAATCACAGCAATATTATTTACTAATGCAAAATCCCTAAAATGGACCATTGCTGGTAATCGAATGGCTAGAGGGCTATCTTTAATATTTAAATTGCTCTCAATCAATAGCTTAGAATATTTCAATAAGGTCACATATCCAGGTATTTCTAATGAGATGAGCTGACATATAAACAAAGCTCTGATTCTTTGTCTTATTTTTAACTGAGATAATCTATATTGTACATACATGCTAGACAGAGAAACAATATACATTCTATCTAACACTGTAAGCTTTAAGAACTAAAGTTGTACCTATATATGTATATTTCACAACATTTATCATACTATGTGAAATAAACATTAAATTAAAATAATATAAGCTTCCATAGGGTTGGTTGTAAGTCAGTTAAAATGTTAAAGTATTTACACAGGTAAAAAAACAGTTGAAATATAATTACATTATTTTCTATTTTTTTGTATTTTGGGATATTACATTTTTTTCCTCTCTGGTGTACCTAACTTTATTCTAGGGAGTGCCTTAGGACCCAAGCAATCAGATTTATATTTAACAATTGACTTAAAAATCAGTGCCTGAATTTTAAAGTTTAAAAAAATGTCAATTGTTAGATTTAATAGATATGTTACAGTACTTAATAGATTCCTGAAGAAAAATACTGTAATACATAATTGTCAGGAAATAGTTTATCACTTATATGGTAAGTGACATTAATATGGGTTATTTAAAATAGTCATAGGAAAGTTAGTACTACCACATTTACTTAATATTTAATTCAATTGTTTATATTATTTTTTACAATGAACAGCATCTGTTTAACAAAGAGTAGTGATTATATAGTTTAAATTAAAATTACATTTGTGTTTATACTTGTGCTTGTTTTATGTAAATATATTCAATGCACAGTAAAATTAGATTTTTTCTTACATTTTTATTGTAATAAAGTTGGGAATCAAATCTGGTGGAGACTGCTACAATACAGTGCCCTTCAAAGGGTATCGAGTACTCTGATCAGATGAGAAATGATCAAAGCTTAAGCCTGTTTCAAAAACCCATGAAAATATCAGATTCAAGTGCTTTTCTTTGTATTTCTCCTTGAGTTGGTCCTTTGATCCATTTTACTAAAAGAAGAAATAAGGAAAGTAATCTAACATATAGAATAATCCATGGAAAACCCAATGGGTGATATAAATCTATCTTTACAGGTAGATTAGATTTGATTAAATTTATTGTGACACTGAAAAATCTGCATTTTGAAGTGAAAGTCATCAATGATCTAAGGACATGTGTTCCCTTCAGATGTCACGGTTGCTTCATTTATGTCAGTCAGGGAATTCACTTTTATGATGGAATTTTACTGCTGTTTATATGCTTGTTTGATTTGAGAACATCTAAAATTTAAATGAATATATCAGTGCTAAAGCAGTTGGAACAGACTGAATTTATTCCTAGATGGAATGGTAAAATATCGTATCAAAGTGCACACTGCAGCTTTCAGCAGTTCTCTATCAACTCACAAAATTATCAGAGCCACAAATGATTGCGACATGCCTTTGCTAATGTTATATCACACTTCCCCATCATCAGCAAACCAAACTGGGTTAATAGATAACATTTAAAGCCAGCCCACATTGCTGTAGAAAATACTTTATCCAATTCTAGTAGTTTTTTCTCACTATCAAAACAACATCTTGTCATACCCTCTAAAAAAGAAATATGCATCTTTAATGGTACAGTATATATTACAGAGTAAAGAATAATCCTCTCAACTAGAACAGAGATGGGAACGCTTTGTAATATCTTAAAAGACAGAGTGCTCAAATATAGATGCTTCTAATACTAGACTTGATTTATGTTGTCCTAATAATAAAAGCCATGTATATGGCTTTATTATTTGGGGGAATGAAGGAATTCCATGATTTGTTTGCACAGTTTCTTAGTATACATCAGGAAAATATTAATCACCTATAAGGTGATGGAATTCCATAAAATAATACCTTACTTCCATCTTCCTATTTCTTTTCTTTTTTCTGCATACAAGAACACTGTGCAATGTTCATTATACAGCTTAACATTAACAATGTGAGCTTCCAGTTACTATGATGCTTTTCTGTGCCAGTATAGTGCTAGTGCATGTGTTTGCCTATGTTACGGTGGCAACAAATACAAGTGTTCAAATTCATAATTTTTTTTTCCTACTAAAATTTATACATCACAGGACTTATTTCATGAATCTCAAGGGTAACTCTATTCCTGTGTTTCTGACTGACTAGCTATAGATCAGAGTTTCCAACAAGCACCTCTTTGGGTTTGATCAACTTATTAGAACAAGTAGTTCACAGAACTCAGGAAATATTTTACTTACTAGAGTAGATTACTTAACCAGTTGCTCTACAGGTAACCTACCCTCATCTTTAGATGCTGACCCAAAAGGCACCTCATTAACATAACAAAAGACCCTTTTATAGCTCTCATAACTTAGAAAACTCCAAGGGATCCAGGACCTCTGTGCCAGAAATGGGGATGGAGCCCAAATACGTACTTTATCTTATCAATCACAGCGTCACAGTTGTATTTATTACTTAAACCACCACCCACTTGAGAACTGTGGATCCATCTCAGCAAACCTAGGTAAAATGCCCAAGTAGAACAACTGAGTCACTCATTCATGTTTACAGGATGGATGTCGTTTTTATGGGTAACAAATGATAATATGTTGAGGGTTATATGGTGGCAGAATGCTAATAATGTTTTCTGTTTGCTTCTATTTTCTTTAAAATAGAAAGCAAGATAATTAGATAAGAGTAAGGATATAGAGAAAAAGGTATTAGAAGTTCCCTATAAGAGAAGTCTATTTAAGAGAGCAAGTGAATGGACTAGGACATAGCATAAGGACATTAGCAGCACTGGGGTTCTACTAAAAGGGTATGGTTGAAAATGTAATGTCACCATAGTAAGCTGTTGCTGATTGTACATCATTCTACAGTTACATAGGCTGTTCAGGCACAGATTAGTAAGAACACTGGGTTTTAAACTGCAAGTGAGTAAATAAAGTGAGAAAGGTACAAGGAAGTTTAAGGGTAACAAGTATGTGGTTATACAATAGATGAAGGAATCTAATATGAGTAATTAGGGAAATGACATGGTGAGGTGAGTAGAAGCAGTCAAGTGAAATAAGATCAGCAAATTATAAATAGTAACAGAGTCAAAGAATTGTCAGATGACTGAGAGTGGGGTGAAAAGTTAAGAGACGGGGGTAATGGAGGTAGAACAATGCAGGGGTTTTAGTTATTTCCAATGACAAAGGGGGGCAGCGGCTGAGATGGAGTGGTGGATAAGGTAGAAGGAAAGGAAGTGAAAGAATTGAACATTAAAGTATTAAAATAATTATCTGCATGGCTTTTCAAATCATTGCTGATTATGACAGAAATAGTGCTACACTGAATGGGCTTAAATTTTAATGAATGAGTGAGTCATCAGTAGAAGATGGCACCAAGAAAAGACAGTGTAGATATAGCTTGATAACAAGAGAGATGTGAGTGCATTAGAAAGGAGATAATGAGGTTTATCTGGAAATTACACTGAGAAACTATGAAGATATGGATCAGTATCTAGCCACCATGTGACAGGGTTACAGTATAGGCAGAATCTTCACATGAGAAACAAGTTTGAATTTAAGGAACAAAGTGAAGGAGCAGTTGGAGTAGAAAAAGAACCGTTCAATGATTATAGACCGTGAATTGCAGGGGTGCACTTAGAATATTTTAGTATTTGGAGGGCAATGAGAGATGGGACAGATTAAAGGCACCAATGGTTAAGAGACATATGAAAAATGCTCAACATCACTAATCATTAGCGATATACAAATAAAAGCACAATGAAACACCACCTCACACTGATCAGAATGGCTGTCATCAATAAATCAACAAACAACAAGTGTTGGCAAGGACAGGGAGAAAAGGGAACCCTTACGTACTGTTGGTAGGAATTCAGATTGGTGCAACCACTATGTAAAACAGTATGGAGGTTTCTCAAAACTTAAAAATGGAACTGCTTTCTGAATCAGCAATTCCACCTCTGTAAATATATCTGAAGAAACCCAAAACACTAATTTGAAAGAATATATATAACCCTATGTTCATTACAGCATTATTTAAGATAGCTAAGCTATGGAAGCAACCCAAGTGCTCATCAATAGATGAGTGGATAAAAAAAGTGCTGGTACATATGTGCAATGTAATATTACTCAGCCACAAAAAAGAATGAAATTTTACCATTGTGACAGCAGGCATGAACTTAGAGGGTATTTTGCTAAGTAAAATAAGTCAGACTAAGAAAGACAAATACCATATGATTTCACTAATATGTAGAATCTAATGAACAAAAATGAACAAACAAAACAGAAAAAGACTCATAGATAAAGAGCAGCAGACTGATAACTGCCAGAAAAGAGGGGGGTTGAGGGACTTGGAGCAAAAGGTGAAGGGACTGAGAAGCACAGATTGAAAGTTACAAAATAGTCGTTGGTATGTACAGTAAGGCATAGGAAACATAGTCAGCAATATTGTAATAACTATGCATGGTGTTAGTTGGGTGCCGGAAATATCAGGCAGAATGCTTTGTAAAGTATATGATTGTCTAATTAACCACTATGCTGTACACCTGAAATTAATACAAAATAATATTAAATGTAAGCTATAATTTTTAAAAATTAAACATAAATTAATCACACACAGAAAAACAAAGTAATCACACACAGAGAAACATTGTTGGGGATAAGACTCTACGGAATGAGGGTAGACGTGGGGATATTAGCTTCTTTTTATTAATTTAAACAAAGATAATGGGCATTAATAAGATTAGTTCTGATAGTTCAGATAATTAAATTGTAATGAGGGTAGGAATAAGAGGGGAAAGGGTATTTACTATTACACCACATAATTTCTAAAAATCATATTAAATAGAAGTATAAAAAATGAAATGTAAAATTAATTATCCTAATCACTTATATATAACTATTAAAAACAGCTCCTTGAGTATTTGTTTCTATGCATACACAAAATATATAAAGTTTGGTAACTGGTTATAATTCATGTATATATAAATGCATATCTGCAAGTATATTTATACAGATAAAAGATCATACAATATTTTGTTCTTTGTATCTTTTGTCTCAATAATTGTTTGGCACTCATTCTTCAATAGTATATGCATGTACCTTTTTTTAAAAACCTGCATACTTTTGCATTAATTTATTTAACATTTTTTCAGACAATGAACATTTAGGCTATTCATAGTTTTCTTGACTTGTAAACAATAAATATGGGTGAACACTTCATTTCACAATATTTATGAGTATAGTATATATTATGGAAACCTTGAAGCAATCTTATTGTATACAACACTTTTTCATTTTAAATTTTGGTACTTAATGCTAAGTTCTTCCCCTCAAAAGCTATGAAAACATACATTAGCAGGACAAAATACACACTGTGCAATATGGACATTATAAATTTCTTAAATTGTATCAATTTCTATTTGAAATAAAAAAATCTACTGCTTTAATCCAAAAGCTCCCAAAGTCAAGGGTGGGGATTTGGGCAACCTAGCACCACACACACACACACACACACACACACACACACACGGTTCAAGAGAATTTAGTTGGCCAAGCGTGAAACCTGTGTAAATTTATTAACAAGTATCACCCAAAAAAATTCAATAAAAAGGAAAAAACTGAAAAAGACAGTGTTTAGTATTCCATAAGTCACTCCACCTGAACAGTTTCTTACCTCTTTTCATAGGGTAAGCCTTGGATCTGAGCGGGAAGTATCAGCCTTACCACTCGCTGTGAAGGACAGAAACGATTTATTTGATATTTATTCCAAATATTCACAAGCCAACTAGGGAAGCAGTTGGGATTTGACCTGAGTGATTGCAGCCTTTTTTTCTCTTCTCTCAGGCATGTAATATTCAAACCTTTGGCACATATAAAAGAGGGCTTTATCTCTGGCAATCTGGCCAGGTCCTTTGAGGGATGGTTAGCCTGGAACACAGCCTTGATGCTCTATTGTTGTAAACTCAATTTCCATCTTCTCAGTTATTCTCTGGACATGTGCTGAAAACTACAGTTTCCTTTTCTTAACATGAGTGTTTTAAGTGATATATTTCATTTTTTTCAAAATATTTAGGATTTCTTACTTACCTTTATTTATTGCTTTCAATTTAATTTTATTTATTTGAGTTGGGGAATTAAAATAAGAAAGTTGCCTGATTAAAAAATATGTTTGTTTAAATAAAAACACCAGTTAACCCATCCATCACTTCACATGGTTAACTTTTTTTCTTTTTTTCATGAGAATGCTTAAGATTTACTCTTTTAGCAAATTTCAAGTATAAAATATAGCATTATTAACTATAATCACTCTGCTGTACATTAAAAAAAGTCAGTTAAAGGACAGTATCATAAAATAAAATTTAAAGTGTCCATAAAATAATTTTATACTTTAAAATGTATCCATTTTAATTTAACTCATATAAATCGATATGAGTTATTCTTCAAACAGTTGGTGCAATGTCAGGGATCCTTCTTTGATTATGTATCTTCTGATTAACATTCTAGATTTCTTTCATAAATCACATCCAAGATACACCTAAAGGTATTTTCTCACACTCTAAAAATAACCCTTTTTTTCCTAATCTCAGATTTCTCCTCTTTTTAAATCAATTCATAAACATAAACTGCAGGATAGGGTTAGCAAAACTACAGAATCTTCTACCTTATTATTTCAGAATGTTTGAACTTAGAGAAAAGACTCAAACTAAAACAGGAGAAGAGAGAGGAAAAAGGGGAGAGACAGAGATGAGAAAAGGGGAGAAGGAGAGATCATGTTTTTTTCCTGATTAAGCTAATTTATTACCATGCGTTTATAATGTTGAAAGTTAAAACACTGAGTATGTCTCAGAAAAATTAACTTAAAATTCTCATTAAATTTTTGCCATTTTTACTTATATGTTATCAACAATATATAAAATGATTTTGATGACATCTTATGGTCTATGCTATCATTCATCAAAATATGTTAAATTGAATAATAAAATCCTAGTGATATCCATAGTTATTTGGATGCATACTTTATTCCTTTTATTAAAATGCAAACTCCTTTAATATAGCTTTTTCATTATCCAAAACAATGTTGTTCATGTCATATGTGAAGAGGGAATTCAACTCAGTAAATATCTGTGAACTAAGTGCAAAGTTACTAATTAATTATAGTATTGAGTCATAATTATTCTCCAAAAAATGGGAAACATAATAAGGGAAAATATAGTCACACAAATGTTTTTTAAAGTGATTCAAAGGAAATACTGCATCTTGTCATACAACCTAAAACTTTCGGGGGATTCAATTTCATCTTCAATAGAAAAGCTCCAGTCTATCAAGTGACTTAGGTATGGAAGCATGGTGAGGGGTTGTGACTATCCTTTGATGACTCAAGTTTCTGGCATGGAGTTTGGGAAAATGAGAAATATTTTAGTAGTGTATGAAACAGTTTTATTCTCAAGAATGCCATATTCAATGACCAAGAGTCTCAGTAGACGAAAACATTCTGATCACTATGGTACCATTACTGCATGTCATGGAAATCCTCATATCTGAGTATAAGAGTTAAACACTACCACTTGACTTTCACTATTTTAAGATCATATCATCCCTACTGGAATAGAGAAGGCATCTTAGTGACAAGACTTCCTTTAGTCACATCCAGCTACAGAAGACCAGCACCACCACCACAGAGATTTTCAAGGATCCTGGCACTCCCTTCACTAATGCATTCATCAGTATCTCAGTGAGTGGAGTGTCTTCTAGGCCCTGTCAGGGATAAAATGGAGGATGGTATGCAGGTCACACATGATAAATGCACTCCAGCATTTCTTTCTTCCAAAGAACTCTCTGTCCTTGAATTTTTTAATAGCATTTCAATCACTGTATATCCCAGTTTAAATCAACCAAATAAGTAAAGTATTGAAGCAATTCCAGGTACATGAGCAAACTCATTAAATCTAGATTTCATGATAAGGGCAGCTCTGTCAATATATTTAGAATCTGGAAACTAAAACCCACTACTGCCAATGATACGAGGAAGAGCTACTGGCAAGGTGGTATGAAAGAGGAAGAAGTGAGTGCTTTTTCTACCTTCTTGTCTTTCAGTCTCCTTCTTGTATTTCTTTTTGAAGAACTCAGGAAGTCAGGTAACCAGAGAGATATAAAGTTTGTGTTCCTTCACTCCCCACATCACCAAAGAGAGTATAAAAGGGAAGACATGGACATGAGAGATAATAGTTTAATTAATTATGCAACTCCTTAAAATAACTTTAAAAGATTAATACTACTTTATACATTATTAAGTAGACATTAAATTTTCATCACAGTTTTAAATATATTTAGTTTGTGTTAATATGTTAGAAATCTTAAACAATTTATAAGATGAGGGTTCAACTATAACTGGCATAACTATTCCCCAATATGATTTACAAAAGTAAGCTTGAACATCTTAGTGCGTGTCTCAACAGTGGATTTTAAATGTTATCCTATGTAAAAATTTTATCATAAAGTCATCCTATATTTGTAAAATATTTTAGTTAAACTTTAAAAGATCAGGCTCAATGCTAAAACTATATATTTTGTGTTGAATTCATAACATCTCAACCAGACCAATACATATGAATAAGAATATGAATATGAATGAGAGGAAAAACCAAAAATACTTAGATGTAAAGAGGTTTATGCTCCCTAATGCAAGAATCCAATGTTGAAACACTCTTTCATTTGGTTCTTGGGAGGATTTTTATGTTCTGGGTCACTGTGCCACTATGAGATCTGGGATAACTGAAGAGATTGCCTTCGGTGTCAGAGCGTATTATTATCTCCTGTAAGAGGACACATGCCCGCCAGATTCCATGTGTTTCATAGGCCTCCGGGAAGAAGAATCTCTGCTTTCCCAGTTCTCAGACTTGGGCATGAATCTTCTTTGGGCAGTGAAATATGAGTGAAGGCGACATTTGACAGGACCACGCAGAACTTCCAAGAGTCACCACATATTTCTGTTAGCTGGTTCATTTCTTAGCCCCTGCCATGGACCAAACTGGTGTTACTCTCTCGGTCTGGATCCAAGAAATAAGAAGGCATTTTAAGAATGTTTGAAGCTGACCATTAGCCTAGATCTCAAGGCTTAGCTAATCAACAATCCATGAGCAGTGTAAGTAGCAAATAAATTTTTGTTGTAAGGCACTGAAACTTGAGATATTTTTTAATACTATAGCATAAGTTAGCAAAAAATATCATGTCTGTTTTGATATAGTAGGAGACAGGATATTTTGAACTCAGGAAAATTCTAAGGCCATGTGTTTATAGAAATGAGGATGTGGAAATTAAATCTCTCAAAATTTGTTGGTTAAACTCAGCCCTTGGAGGGTTGGTCTTTGTTTATCAACAAGGCACTGGTGAAATGTAAGCATGCTAAGGTTCTTGAGACTGAGGTTATAACTGACACAACATCACTTCTACCACATTTTGGGGGGAAAAGGATCATAAAGAAGGCCAGAATGAATATCAAAATTGATTACATTTTAGCAGGAGGAGCTATAGATCTCATTTCAAGAGGTGGTGGATAAAGGGGTAAAAGAATCTGTTCACATTTTTACAATTTACCATACATCATAGAGTAGTATTAAAAGCATGTTTTTGTGAAAATGAATGACATGGTCTTTGTACTCCAGAAGCTCTCTAATATGAATAGAAAATGATGCATGTTGTAGAATCTGGAATGCTAAAAATGCAGTAAGAACATAGATGAAAACAATGTTTTCATAGTGTTGGAGATGTTCTGGAGCATAGCTTTGCTGTAAAAGTCCTTGTAAGGCAAGGCCTAATGCAAAATTAGGGAATCAGATTTTCATTTCTTTTAAAGCTGAATAATATACCATTATAAGTATATACAACATTTTATTTACTCATTCATCCTTCAAAGGACACTTGGATTATTTACACGTACTGACTATTGTAAATAATGTTGCTATTAACATGTATGTACTGCCATTTCTTAAAGTCCCTGCTTTCAGTTCTTTGGGATATATGTCCAGAAGTGGAATTGCTGGGTTATTATTTATATAACTTTTTAATATATTGTTAGACATCCATATACCACTATAAAAATATTAAGAATTATACATAAATAATCAAGAAATCTGTCCATCAATGTTCTAAATAATATAAAAGAAAAATGTGTTTCAGGTTGTTCATAGTTTCACATAAAATGAAAGAAAATTAGAATCAGGCCATTCTTATGACCATACTGCCTCCCATCCTGGACAGCTACCTGACTGAGTGTCCAGACGCCCCCTTCTTTGCAGCCTCTACACTACTCAGGTCCTTCCGAGCTTGCTCAAGAGCCTGAAACTCTCGTCATGACTCAAAGTTCCATCTTGATCTTGAGTGATCAGAAATAAAGTGCTTGCTACCAAACACTGTAACTAATAGAAAATAAAGAGAATTAAATCTTAACTGAACTTGGACCCTTGTCCATCTTAGACTTTATTATAGTGTAACCTAGAATCAAATATTGTCTCACATAGGAAGAAAATGAAGAGGTTTTGCTATTTAAAAAATGTAGTGCATGTCTTGGGGTTTGTTTTAAATATTTGTAGTATAAATAAGGCATTCATTAAAACAGAGGAGAATATGATTTTGAAGGGAAAAAAGATAAAATCTTATTTCTGAGATACATTCTAATAATGACTAAGGATAAACTAAAGTTTTGGGAATAATTATAATTTTTGCAAATTTTGTGGGGAAAAAATGTGACTCTGTTTTGGAGCAATGGAATAGATGAATAAGGAATCAGTTATGGACATCAATTATATTCCACAGTATTCCTTAAAATAACAGTATTCCACAGTAACTTGAAAAATCAAAAAATTTATCAGAAGCAACAAAACACAGAAGAAGAAGGAGGAACAGAAGGGAGGAAGGAAGGAAGGAAAGAAGGAAGGAAGGAAGGAAGGAAGGAAGGAAGGAAGGAAGGAAGGAAGGAAGGAAGGGAGGGAGGGAGGAAGGAAGGAAGGAAGGAAAGGAGAAAAGGAAGGAATAGGAAAGGAAAGAAGAAAGAAAAGAGGAAAGCAGGAGGAAGTGAAGGAGGGAGAGAAGAAAGGAGGGAGTGGAGGAAGGAGACATGGAAGGGATACCTGCTGGGGCCTATGAATTATTTTGGGGGTTAAATCAACAGAAGGAGACTGTGGTGATGAAGTAAGAAAAGAATCCAGAGATCAAAGGAAGAATTTTCAACTTTCCCTAAGAATAATGGGAAGACCTTAAAGGACTTTCACAGGGTATCTGGCATGATCATATTTTTGTTTTAAAAAATATACTCCTATTTGGTGAAGGAACTGGAATAGACAAAAGTAGATGCAGAGAGGCCAGATAGGAGGATTTGTAATAGTCCTGTGAGAGATTATGCTGTGTTGCACTAAAGAGATAATGAAAATAAAGAAAAACTATTTTTAAAATATAAGAAGTAGAGAAGAATAGAGAAGGAGGAGGCCTGTATGACTCTCAAATTTTTAGTGTGAGCAAATGGCAATAGTAATGCTAAGATGGCAAACAGGTGAGGAAACAAAGATGTCTGGGCTGGATGGATTTTTAGACACTTTGGGTTTCATTGGATAAATACCCAGTGGTGGAATTGCTACAACCTAAGTGCCCATCAACAGATGAGTAGATAAAAAAGCAGCAGTACATATATACAATGGATATTACTCAGCTCTTGTTCATATGAAATAATGAAATCTTAACATTTGTGACAACATGGGTGAACCTCCAGGATATTATGCTAAGTGAAATAAATTAGGCAGAGAAAGACAAATACCATATGATTTCACTTATAAGTGGAATCTAAAAAACAAAACAAATGAAAAAACAAAATGGAAAAAACACATTGATATAGAGAATAAACTGATGATTGCCAAATGGGAACGGGGTTAGGGGATGGGTAAAAAAAAAGGAGAAAGGATTAAGATGTACAAATTGTTATTGATAAAAAATAATCACAGGGATGTAAAGTACAGCATAGAGAATATAGTCAAAAAAGCTCTAGTAACTATGAATGGTGTCAGAGAGATACTAAAGTTGTCAGGGTGATTACTTTACATATTATACAGACATTGAATTACTATCTCGTAATCTTGGAGCTAATATAATATTTTATGTCAACTGTAATTAAAAAATAAAAAATACAAATAAAAAAACGCTTTGGGGATAAGATTAGAAAGCGGTAGCCTACTGCAATGATGAAGCCCACCCAGGTGCTCCACTTTTATTGCATGAAATGATGAAATTTTCACTGCCTTATGTAGTCTTACATTTCACTGAAGAATATGATACTCTTGAGAGAAAGATATATAATTATAACCTATTTAACTGGGTTAATCAAACAAATAACAAGGTGAACTGAGCTTTTGGCTAATCTTTCATTTCACTGTAAGTCTCTTGAGTCCAGTGATTTTTGTCTTTATCTTTTTAATCTTTATCTTTTGTGGTCTCTAGTCATATTCTTAAGATACAAAGAACTTCCTGTGTTATTTTTTAATTAGAATTGAAAACAGAAACTCTTTACGATAAATGTGGATTTCTTTGGCATTAAATGGGCTTGATACTGGAGGAACTCAACTAACATCGGGGATAACAGTATTTTGTTCTCAATACTTAAAGATTAGAAGAACAAATTTGTGTACAATTCTGTTTTTCAATTCATCTTTTAAACCGTCTGTTAATTTAGCTTGTTTTCACACAACATTATGCTACACAGTGTGAGGAATAGATCAAGCACAAAATATAATGAAGAAAATCACTGGCAAAGAAAATTCACACACAGATTAAAAACCTAACAAATACCTGATTTTATAACTTATATAACTATATAATATAACTATGAGGGAATATTTTATTAAACTGTTACTTGAAACTAATTATAATATAAAAAGACTAAAAATAAGATACAAAATTATCTATTGAAGAAAAGGAATTATTGACAATATATGAAAATACATTTTTTCCTTACTTTAAAAGGTATTAACTTGACTATATTTTATCTCCAAATAAGATCCTATATACTTTGTCATGCAACATTTTAAAGCTGTGCTTCTTATGCCTTAATCTTACAAATTCCAATCAGTGGGATCATATTCATAAAGTTTTACTTTATGCTCAGCCTGATAGAAAGAGCAGGAGGAGTCTGCCAAGGGCAGACAGGATAGCTGTCTGCTTAAGGACTTCATTGCATTTCAATGTCTCACAATCAGACAGGTGTCATGTCCATTCCAAGGAGACTTATCAAAATATGCTGTATTTTTTCTTTGTTTTTTTCTTATCTTCTCAGTTTGACAGAATTGAAGGAAAGGAAAATTGAATAAAGGGGCATGTTTAGTTTTTCACTTGAGATCCTGCCAAAATAGATAAGCAGAAGAGAAACAAGGGTCAAGTCATGGGCAAGTAACTGCATAATGTGTAATATTTACCTGGTAGCAAAACTGTATCTTCATGACGGTCCTGCATGCAACATGGGAAAGCCTTGGTGCTGATTCCAGCTGTCATTTAACCATAGATTCGTACTGATCTGGCTCAGTTTGATTATCTCTAAGAGCAGTCATATTAGTTCATGTAGGCTAATAAGGTGAAAAGAGTAACTTTTCACCTTATGTAGTTTATTACCTCATAAGAAACTCAGTATAACACTCAGATTTTCACAATTGCAATGTGGGCATTGTCATTGATGTAGAACAATCTTTGTAGAGTCAACATGTATATCATAAAGATAAATGGTAAAAAATGTATGTATGAGAATTTAATAAGAGGTTTTTGTATTTTTCTCTCTTTAGATTCCTTTTAAATCCTTCACCAAGCTCACGCTCTGTAGTGAAGTATCCAAAACGGAGAAATAGCACGTGTATAGTATATGACTAGAAAACACATACTCTCTTTCTGAGAAGCAGCCATGATCATGAGTCTGCCTTTCATTGATTTTCTCTTATGAGTAATTTTACCAACACCATCATGCAACAGAAATGATTTGACTGAACCAAGTAACAGATCATCAAAACTAAAAGAAGTTTTGTGTTCCTTTATGGGGGCAATGATGACAAAAAATAGCTTAATTACCTAATTTATTAGCAATATATCTTCCTGGCTCTTGGGTTTCTCTAGGAGCAGTTTCTTTCTTGTTTCAGTTTCTCAAACCGAAAAGAGAGAAGAAGCTTAACGTACTCCATCTTGTCTATAGCTATCTCTTCTACAGTATAACAGCACAGTTTCTGTATTCTGAGGCACATGGTATGAGATGCCATATTTTTAATTATTAATGCAATAATTGATGAATAATTTTTATAAATATTATAGTGCATCCCCTGAAGCTTCCAAACAGCAAGTGAAGAATTTGAATGGTAATTCACATTGTAACACTTCCAGTGTTCGAAAATCTTATTGTAAAGCTTATGAAATGTTTCATGTTAAAAAATTATTATTAATTGAAAGCTTTTTGAGTTTTAAGGTATAATAATCACTATATCTTTAAATATTTATAGAAAACTCTATTAATGGGAATAAATATGTAATAAAATACATAATTTCAATTAATGTTAACTGAAATTGTACAGAAAATAAAACTTGAAAATAAACCAAGTGATGGGATAGATGGTGACTAGAAAAGCTGCTTTAGTGGTATAGACAGAAAGCTTCTTCAAGGAAGTAAAATCTAAGCTGCAGCTAAATGCTGGGATGAGTCCATGTGAAACCTGAATAACCCGGAAGAAATGGATAATTTATGGAAGCACACAAACAACCAAGACTAAAACAAAAAGAAATAGAAAACATGAACAGATCAATATCAAACAAAAGGATTTAAGTAAAAACCAAAATTTTTACAACAGAAAAAAAAAAAACCCAGGACCAAAAAGCTTCCCAATTGTATTCTACCAAACATTCAAGATTAATACCAATATTTTGTAAACTCAAAAAATAGAAGGAATATTTCTAAACTCATCTACGAGGCTGGGCAAGGAACCACAGGAAAATGTATCTACAGCCTAATAGCTCTGATAAGTATAGCTGCGAATACTCTCAAATTCAACAACAAATTGAAAAAAAGTTATACCCATGATCAAATGAGAGTTATCCCCAGGACATGAGCTTGGTTTAATATCTATGAATCAGTGTGATACACATTAACAGAATTCAAGATAAAAGTCACATGATAATTTTAATAGATTTCAACATCCATTCATGAGAAAGACTCAGCAAATAGATTTAGAGGGAATTTACCTCAACATGATAAAAGTCATTTATGAAAAGCCCACAGTTAACATCATAGTCAATTGGGAAAAACTGAAAGCTTTCCTTCTTAGATCCCCCCATGAGACTATGTTATAAACATGATCAGTCTGAGGAAGAAAAGAAGTTGAATAACTTATCTACTGATTAGATCATTTGGATGCAGCCCTTTCTAACACTGTATATTAGAAAATAATCATCTCTCTCTGTGCAGATGACATGGTTGCATTATGAAGCCTGAAGCAACTGAACTGTTGACTAATTATTGTCAGAATAATATCTTAGCAGCAACCAAACTAAAACAAAACCCTAATGTTTAACAAATGTTTTCTAATATTTCATAGGCTAATGTTACAGAACCTCACTCAGAGGTCAAATTATTTGTGTCTAAATCATCAGTCATTCTACAGGGACCAAAGTAAGTTTCTACCAGGATCAGCATGTCTAGCTGGTAACTTTTCACCTTATGTAGTTTATTACCTCATAAGAAACTCAGTATAACACTCAGATTTTCACAGTTGCAATGTGGACTTATCAGCAAAGTATTTAATATGGAAATATACTTTTTATTTTAAAATACCAATTCTTCATTTTCTACTTTGTCATATCACCAGCAATAACTTTTTTCAATTGAGTACAAAATCACAGTTTTGCTACCTAAATAAATTAGATGAGCAGAAGAATTACAATATTGTGTGCTGGCTGGAATTATACTGTAGGTATTTAGTCACTATGTCATGCTGGTCAATTAATATATGCTTCTCATCTCTAAAAGAGAATAGTAACATAGCTCTAAAATTATTGTGAGAACAAAATGAAATAATCTTATAAGTGGCAAGCAGCGCTGCTGGCATATAATCAGGTTCAATATATGGCAGCTATTATTCACAGTTGCTCATGCTTAAAACAAAATTGCAACATCTACAGATCAATACTTCTTTTTCTATTCTATGCACCCACTTAATTCCTAATACCATCTTTCTTTGTCCTTGTACTATTCACTACTACCACCTTCTAGAACCCACACAAATATATTGCTATAAAACTAGCCACTGGAAATTATAGTTCCACTTTTCTTCCTTTTTTCATTACTACTCTAATGTGGTAGTGCTATTTGACTCTGTTTATTAATGTTGACATTCTAGCCTATTGAGGAGTCCCTTTCTCATGAATTTGATTTATAGAGTTCCAATAGGTTTATGCAGCAGTCTTTATCTCTAGCAAAATGTTCTGCTTTCTTTTGTACAAATTCTAGTTTTGACATTTGGTGACATTTTCCCTTACTGTTGACTTTCTTTTTTCTTTAGATAGTGAACCATAGTGGTGAGGTATTTCATGCGTTTTTAATTTATCCAGCCTGTTTGATATTTCATGAAGCCCTACAAAGTTCTCATGTCACAATACATTCTTGTTTGGTTTTCATAGGCACAACAGTTTGCATTACCTTGAATTATTCTGTTGTGCATCAGAGTATAGGAAGTTGACTCTTTTCCAGACATCAGGCAAACACAGGTTTTCCACTTTCATAAGAAATTATCCTCCTTCCATTATGATTATGTTGTCTGAAGTGATTTATTTTTGAAGCACTGAAAGTAAAATTGCTTAATCTAACTAAAGTTTTAATTTCATCACTATTTTGCAAACTGTCTTATATTTACTTATATCGGGTAAGTGTGAGGCAGCCGCAGATTTTTCATCAAATTTTCTTGTTTCTCAGCAGATTTTCTCTCTCTATCATTTGCAATAAATATTACTATCCAAAACTGTTCACAGAAAAAAGGGCTTACATTTTCATAGCACAAGAAATATATTTTCATCATTGTTAAAATGAACACAATTAAGGTAACACTTTCTGGCTAGTGGTGGAATTAAAGACAGTAATTGGATAGCAATGAATCAGAATTCATGCTCCACCTCACAAGTATTTCCACTACACCTGACAAAGCAAGGGTACATTTCTTCATACCATGCCCCTTCATAAAATATCGCAGTGCATAACATTCTTGCAAAGCTTGGAAGTTTAAAGTTCTTAATTATTTCTTTATTCATATGTTAATCATGCCCATTTCTGTCTCAGACTTAAAATTTTGGGTGGCTCTAGCTATTAAATCTATTAAATCCACAACCATCATACTTAATTTACTATTGGATTTGTACATTACTAGTCTAGAATCTGTGTGAATTTACATAAATAATCACATCACACACACACACACGCTCACAAATACACACTTTACCATATTGAATTACTTTACTGGTACTTTTTCAATGCCAACTTTTTAAAAAAGATGAATGATAAAAATTTGATAAATGTTAGAGTCAGGATTTTCTGCTGCAGTATGGAAATAAATTATTCCTCCACATAACATATATATTTAAAAGATGTAGAGTAAGGGAAGATTCTTAACATTTTTACAGCGCAGCTGATTCTTCAGAGAATCAGCTCTATTATAGCTATTAGATTCAAACATAAGATCAGAGCTATAAAAAAAAAGATGGCTTAATTAAAGTACTATATTCACAGCTCCCTATTTAAAGAATCTCTCAAAGGAAAGGTTAGAGCATATTATAAAAGATGAACAGACATCACCAATGTTAAGTAGCTCCAGGTCTTCTAAAAGAGCAGGAAAACATTCTCCTAGTTTCTCCTTGGGTTTCTGGATATTTTGGTTGAATTTGTTCATGCATAGATAACATTAAGAAGATTACCTTTGCTTTTCTCTTGTGGTTAATTCAATTTTTCAAGACTTAAAAAAAAATCATTTCTGACATAAATTGTAATTTGTATATTTAAGGAAATGAATGTTAACAGCTATTTTGAGGGCCAGGCTAAACTCTCCTATTTACCACTCACATCTTTTAACATTATTATAGATATTCTCTTGACAAAGTTTTAAACCCTAGGAACATTTCATTTCACCTGTCCTGTAGAACTCTAGCCTTGGTTGAAACCTAGTGTCTTTCTTGCATTTATCTGAGGTAACAGATTCATGCCAGAAGTAATCACTTTGCCCAGAGGAACGGTACCACACTTAGCTCTTGGTTTTGATCAGCAATATCAATATTTCCTTTGTCAACTTACTCTCTGATTCTCCTCAGTCACTATTTTAAACCTTCTGGCTTTCTTTTGAGCTTCTTAGCAGATGACCTCAGATCCACTTTAAGGAAAAGAAATAAGTCAGCTGTTGAAAGGCTCTCAACTTGCCGCCAACATATTAAGGAATGTATGTTTACCTGAACTTCATTCCCTACTGTTCTAAGATGCGAATGCCTCTGGATTTATCTACAGTCAGTTCTTTTTTTTTCTTTTTCTTTTTTTTTTGACTTTGAATAACTTTTTATTTTTTATCACATTCGGTCTATGGCTCATGAAAGTAATTGTGGGCATTGGAGTAAATATAAACTAATCTTAAGGAGTATTTGTCTCCTTTGAGTTTTAATGTGTCTCTATGTATGTGTTTATTCAATTAATATGAGAATAAAAAATAAATAATAAATATAAATTATGAAAATCAATTCATTTTCAAAAGATAGCTAAATAATTATTTGAATATTGAGGCAGAAAATGGAAAAGTAAAATTTAATGCTATCTTTAGTTTATATAATACTCATACAATTGAATAGCATTTTTTCTATCTATTTTGGATTAAGATTACTTATATCAATGAATTTTTTTTTGTCTATTTTATTGAGCATGCTATTACAGTTGTCCCATTTTTACCCCTCTTTATCCCCTCGGCCCTGAACCCCATCCCATCATCCCCACACCTCTTAGTCCATGTCCATGGGCTGCACACACCAGGTCTTTGGCTTCTTAATTTCCCACACTACTCCCAGGCTCCCCTTGTCCACTCTTTTTCTTTTCTTTTTTTTTTTTGGTCAACATTTTCACACCACCATTTTCCCCAGCCCCACCCGCCCCACCTCCCACCCTCAGTCCTTCCCGCATTTGGAACATGCAGCCAGTTCTCTTGACTCTGCCTTCATCACATCCCCCTTTTCCTCTCAGCAGTCCAATCATATATGGGCTCTTCCTTTCTGTATTCTTTCCTACTGGACTCTCTTTCAGTATTTTTAAATATTAAATTCTTTCCCTTATAAACAGACATTTCCTTGTCTTTAATCTTCTCCAGTTCATACTCTATCTGTCATTTATTTTACATTTTATGTTTTATGAACTTTTGTATGCACTTTCTTTTTTTTGCCCTCATTTCCAACTCACCCCTTCATTCAATTTAATGTGGCTTCTGACTGTACAATTCCAGTGAGACTGTTCTTGCTGAGGTTACCAAGATACTTCTCTGAGACATTTCTTTAAATTATCATAAACATATCAAATAATCTGTCCAAAACTGGAATTATAAATTTTCTCCCTAAACAAGCTTATCTGTAGACTTCCCTAATTGTGCCATCATACATCCCAGAAAACTGGATGACAAGCTTACCGTTCTTTATTCTAGCCCTTGTAACCAATTACTAAAAATTGTAATGGGTCTTTTTAGCATGAGGATTATAGGAAACACTCAGTAAATATTAAGTATTAAAAATAATAGTAGCAGAAATTACCACATTGGCATTCCTTAACTATTTGTGTAAATTTGTGTTTGATGTGTGTTTTCTCCAATAGGTATCAAGTTCATTGGGAAAACCAATTTTATACCCACTTCTAAGTCCCTAGTTCCTTTCACAATCTTTTCCTGTCCCATAATGTACAGAAAGAATATTAAGCTATACTTTCATTTCAACAAATATGAAGCAAATAGAATATATAATAGATAAATATAAAATCATAAAAGATAAAGAAAAAAGATTGACATTTAAAAAACCTCAAGATAGGAGTGCATTATCCTAACATAAAAGAAAATGAAGTTACAAGTACACATATCAACAGATTTTACTGCTTGTAAAGTTAAAATAATTATGAGGTAAAAGTAATGCTAGAGTAAATTAAAGAGCAAGTCATAAGTTGTTAAAATATTACAAAAAGTAACTTCTTCCTAAAGATCTTTGAGAAAAGAATTTGGCTTTTGCCAAGACTCTATATGCTTACATATTACAATCTGGTACGTGTTACACATAGGCCTAGTGTGGGCCCACCCCTGGGAGTCAGACACTTCTTCACAAACTGTGTTCAGCAGATATTTGGGCTCTTGAAATGTACTTGAGTGGTGGAAACACATTAGAGGTTCTGAGAAAAGCAGAGGAGAACACATCTGTGTACACCAGGGCGAAATTAATGGGGAAGAGGGCCAACCACAGACATCTAAGACCAACCACGATGACAATGGGGGGAAGGGAACTAAGAGATGCCTTACAGAAAGTATAGGAGGGGACTCTGAAACTGGAGAAGACATAACAATGCTTTGGTGCCAGGGGACAATGTGTGATGTAATGTGAGGATGCCACTCACCTTCCTTCTGCATCAAAGACACAACAGCTTTGGACACATTCAGTATCTACTCAAAACAAAAGCCATGCCCATGAAAAGCTGAACAGAAAATGAAAGAGCACCACCAAGTGCATGCAGCCAATGCCTGTAGAGGCTGTTGGTACTAGTGAAAGTTCTGGGAGTGAATAATAGAAAGTTGAGCTGGAGAAGAAAACAAGGCATATGGATATACTTTGTTGTATTAAAAAAAAGAATTCCTCTAATCTTTTTCTTGGGCACATGGGAGACATTCCTGAAGATATCTAAGATAATTAGAAGAAGAAATGACTTAAGAGACCTGGAGTCACAGGTGTAACAGGTGAGAAAAATTAATAAAATTATGGTTATTGGGTAAAAGTAAATATGGATATTAGATGAAAGTGAGCCAAAGATACAAACTTCCAGCCACAAGTACACACTAGGGACGTGCTGTACAACACAATAACTACAGGTAACACTGTTGCATGGTCTGCTTGAGAGTCATGAAAAGAGTAAATCCTAAGAGTTCTCTTCATGAGATTGGAAAAAAAACACATTTTTCTCAATTTTTTTTAACCTGTTGGAGATGATGAATGTTAAATGAACTTGTAGTAATCATTATCATTGCACAATATTATGTTGTTATGTTAGTCAAGTCATTACATTGTACATCTTCAATTTATACACTGCTGCATTTTGGTTATATCTCAACAAAATGAGGGGAGTAATTATGGCTATTGGCACATGTACATGTTATTTTTACCCACAGCCTGACGAGGTATGGGGAACAATCACATGTAAACAGGTGCACATGCACACACACAAGCTCAGCCTAAGAGTTCTACGTAGAAACACAAGAAAAACATCTAAAATTACTGAAAAAAATGGATAATAGTTTACAACTCTGTATCATAGATTATTAGGTAGGTAATTTTTATTTGTATATTTTGGGCATGTTTCAATATTTCAACAATTTTAAAAAGTGGATATAGGTCCAGCTCCACCTCTCAGCCACCTTGCCCTTCCCTGAGGTTACCTGGTCTTCCAGCCTGGTATAGCCACTGTGGAAAACAGTGTGGAGTATCCTCAAAAAATTAAAAACGTCACTCCCTTTTGACCCAATGATTCCATTCCTGGGAATATATCCCAAGAATCCCAAAATACCAATACAAACGCATGTATGCATCCATAGGTTCATAGCAGTGCTATTTACAGTAACCAAGATCTGGAAACAGTCCAAGTGTCTTTCAGTAGATGAGTGTGTAAAAAAGCTGTGGTATATTTATACAATGGAATACTATGCAGCAATAAAAAAGGAGACTCTTACCCTTTGTGATAGCATCAGTGGAACTGGAGACTATTATGCTAAGAGAAATAAGCCAGTCAATGAAATACAGATACCTTATAATCTCACTTATATGTGAAATCTAATGAACATAATAAACTCAAGAACAGAATAGAAACAGCAGCATAAATACACAGAAGAGACTGACAATGTCCAGAGACGATGGGGGAGACTGAATGAAAGATGGTGAAGGAATTATTTTTACCTAATTTTTTATGTGTCCAATTATTTATTTTATTATTTTTATTTTCAAATTACTTATTTTATTTATCCAATTACTGATAAACACTATACTAAACTTAGCAAAATTTCCTATCTTTATTGTATTTACTTAATAAAAAGTTATTATTTTTACATCAGGAAAAGTTATATTTCCTCTGATTAGCAGACATGAGGAAAGCAAGGCACTTCTGAACAACGACTAGTAAACATAAGTATATATTTCACTTATATGTATGTAAGAGAGAAACATCGGTTGGCTGCCTCCTGTATGTGCCCCAGGAATTGAACCCTCAAGCTAAATATGTGTCCTGACCAGGAATCGACCTGCAACCTTTTGGTGTGTGGGATGACACTCCAACCAACTGATCCACACAGCCAAGGCTTAGTGTATTTTTAATGAATAAGTTTATACCCATTGCCAATATATTATCTTTGTAATTAGCTTCTTATTTCTTATAGTATTCCATAGATTCTGTGTAATCTATTTCAATTACCTAAATTTTAATGCTCAAGAATAGCAAATTGTTCAAAAGCTATAAAGCTGTTAAATTGTAATCAAGTATCTAATAGTGTAGTCATGTATTTCCAAAAGGAATGATGGCTCCAGATACAGTGGACAACACTTTTGAATTAAATTGTATAGGTGTTGTCTAAGCACTTGCAGAAGTGCTCACTTGGCAACTGATAATTTTATAGTGTCTTAAAAATCAATGGCTATTAAAAAGTAATATATATCTAGCATGAAAAGGGAAACTAAAATTAAAATGGCATCTCTATTATTGCATTAATAAGGCAGCTATAAAGGGGCATAATATGAACCATGTGTACTTTAGGTATTCATAAGAATATAAACCTTGTTTTGCCTGGATGATCCTCTAAATTAAACAAATGCAACCTAAAGATTGTGTTTTCTAATAATACACAGGAATTTTTAAGTCAATTCTAAATATCAGAGATCCCATTTGGTTTCTAAATGTAGCTTGTTCTCTGATTTATCCTGCTAGAAAATCAGAAACACAGCTCCCATTAATAATTTTTGTATACCTTTACCCTAAAAACTAGAGATGTTTCCCAAAGTGACTTCTTAAAATATGTTATTTAATAGCAAGATTCAAAGACTATACTTTCAGAGATCATTTCTATAGTTAGTTAATAGCAAGAATCATATAAAGTTAGAAACTGAAAAAAATTACTGACATTTTCAAATACTTGTGTATTAAACAAAGATACCAAATGTGGTGTTTTCAATAACTGCCATATTCATTTTCCTAAGTATTTTGTTATATACAAAAAGAATTTGAAAAGATAGCTCCATGAATATTAGCTGCACTTTGTTAAAGCAACTGTCATCTTGAAAATTGGATTTCATTTTCAAGATCATCCTTCCTGATTTTGTTTTTTGAAAATGCTTCTTATTGAAGTTTTATGGTGACCATTTTATACTGATTAAATGCTATAAACCTTTTATTTGTGCAGATTTGTTGGGGTCTCTTGTGCACCTCACTTTTATTATACATAGAAGCTAATGAAGCTCGTGCAGTGTCCCTGGGTAATTGTTACTTACAGTCTGAAGTGAATTTCAGTTCCATTCCATTTACATTTATGTGCTGAAACTAAATAATTAATGTGAGTTTTTACACATTTTTAGATTTAACTTTTCAGAGCAATGAAACTATAAATTTCAAGCTCTTAGAATCTTCTATCTCTTCTTTAATTCAGTACGTAATTGATAACAAGCTTTTAATGTAGATGGGAGGACCTCACAAATTTAAACTGATTAGTTGTTAAGATGCACAAATATATTTAAAGCAAAAGATGTGACTACTGTTTAAAACATAAAAACAAATGAGAAAAAAAAATAAAAGGGCAATTTATAACTTTATTTTCCCAGAACAGTATTACAAAAGATTTACCTTTTCCATGTGCTTATATAATAGCTATTTTAATCTATACTCCACTTCCTACAAAAACAAACTTACCCAATGCCTATCAGTTATCTTACAAATGTGGCTAAAAATTCTGTTCTCCTTAGTCAGCCATAAAAAAAGGCAGGATACTCAATCGTAACTGTAACGCCTACACTGAGTCTTTTCCATAAAATGGGAATAACTATAGATTTATCCTAATCCTTATTTAAGCTTCTAATTCTTAACCAACTGAAAAAGTCATCTATAATTAAGTTATCAAATAATAATTTGCTTATTTTTAATATTTTAAGTATTAATGACACAAATATAGCAAGCCCGTATCAGCAATAATGTGGCATTATATCGGCAGGAACACAAGCAGTCAGCATAGGACCTAGCTTTCACACCTGAACCCCATATTCCCGCAGAGTTGTGTTAAAGGAAAATAAACTAAACAAAAGGGATGGGATATTGTTGCCATGACTAGGTTACAAATGACCGTGACTTTCTTCTTGTTAGAAGTCTCTCTTGACCTTTTGCTCCCTTCCATGTTATGAGGTGCTCGTGTTATATGGAGAGGCTCATATGGAAAGGAACTACTAAGGCAATCCTTAAACCTACGTTTTCGGAGAAACTGAGTTCTCAGTACAATGGTCTGCAGGGAGCTGAATCCTCACAATAAAAAAGATCCGTGACCTTGCAAGGGCACCTTTCCCAGTCAAGCCCCAAATGCAATGAGAAGACACCTGAATGGCATCTATGTGACATACCCTGGAAGATCCAGCTAAGTCCTACCTGAATGCTTGACTCACAGAAACTGGGACAAAATGAATGCTTAAGTTGATGAATTTTGGAGGAAGGTGTTACACAGTACCAGATAATTAATAGTGTGTGAATAAATATAGTTATAATTATGCAGTTATGAATAGTTTTTATATATAGTTATAGATGTGGTTACGCAGACACGTAAGTGTATCTAGTCAGTTATTAGATATACTTACATATACAACTATGTAAATACATAGCTGTGTTTATAGTAAACATTAATAACTCAAAGCTCCCAAAGTTTGACTTTAGCTGGAAAATGCAGTCCTTACAAAAAATAACCAAATTAAAATATTTATTTTATATGTGTAATCTCAACAACTGTGTACATTTTTTAAAAATTCTTGTTCAAGAAACCTGAACTTTTTCTAAGTCAAATGTAATAAATAAAACATGTGAATTACCTATTTAGTAATGCACATTGACACAGGATATACAAATAATAGAAATTTTTATTGTTTTTTTCTCAAAAACATTATAAGAAAGAGGAAGTTCATATATAAGCAAGTAATGTTAATATACAGAGTATTTATGGTATTTTTGTTTTAATTAAACTGGTACTAAAACTTGATACTAATGGTTAAACTAGTAGTCTTATTTTCACTCTACAACTATATTAATATCTAAATATATTTATGATTTAAAATTAAGACATTTAGACTGAAGACACATCAATTAAAGCAGAATAACAAAAACTGAAATATGATTATTATAATTAGAAATTATGTTGCTGGGCAGTTGGAATATTTCAAAACAATAAAATGTGGGTTCTTATTTTTGAGTAATATAAGACAACCAGAAATCAATAAAATAATTTAAGCAAAATTTAGTTGCAAATGTAATTAAGCAAGGGAGGAAAATGTATAAATGCTTCTAATGGCTATATTCCAATATCAATTAATAATTTAAAATATATTTTAAATATAAAAGAAGTTTTATTATGCTCAGTTTATGTACTCCAATTATGCAGCAGAATATATAGTGAAATTATGTATAACATATATTTGGTTTTAAATATAATGATTAGTGAAAAAAATTAAAGTCAAACTAGCTTGATAATTAACACAATTTGCTAAAAGTTCATAATTGATTCCAATTTTTACCTAAATTTTATTTTAACAGGTGTCTCTAGCATTTTATCAGAAAGCATATCTCAATTCATACAATCTTATTTTTTTAGAAAATCATTACCTGCCATCACAGTACTAATTTATTCTTTCCAAAAAAAAAAAACCAATCAATCTTCAGATCAAGACAAACATAATAGCATTGATGGGAGTTGTAATTTTTGATCATGGAAAAAAGTATGATCTAAATTAGTAATTTATTCTGTACACTTCTGTAACTTTTTAACCCTAAGAATCTTAAGTCTCCTAAAAGCTCATGTGCACACAAGCCATAGATGCACACGTGCCACTGAAGGAGTGTGAATAGTTTATTTATGTTTTAGTGATGGCATATTCTATATGTGGTTTTTTACACCTAACTAATAAATTTATAAGTGTAAAAACATGCCTGGTGTCTAATAAGGGCTCACTAGATATTTGATACATTATTTATTTTAATTATGGAAGGTTACAGTGGTACCTCCGAGGCTGGTGACATGGTATTACAGGTGGGTATTTTCACAAAAATTTGTTATTATCACATGTATATTTTTCAAAAAAATCTTGTTTCATGGTAGTAACCATGTTACCATATGAAAATAAAACTGACAACTGTCAAAATATGCTTTAAAAAAGTGAATCTGCAGTTACTTATAATTGGAGAAATGCATATTAAAACCACAAAGAGATATTGTTACTTACTTAGTGGAATTAATAAAATTTTTTAAACACCATACCAAGTCTATAAAGATATGAGCAAATTGAACTGTCATATCTTGTCATGTTTATACAAAACACTATTATTTTCACTTCAGGTGTTTGATAGAAAAACTAAAATTGGTTATATAGTAGCTAAAAATAATTAAAATAATGTGCTCATCAGGCTTTGTGAAGGGTACAAAAATTCAGAACACATATGTAATAATATATTAATATATTATATTACATAATAATATATAACATGTTATTATATTATGTATAATCATATATCACATAACATCTTATTTAATATAAATATAATGTAAAATATATATTATACATTGTATATAATTGTGCATATATTACAAATATGTGTACACATTGTTCCACATATCCCTACAAAAATACACATATTACAAAAATGCTAAAATGTAAAGAAGAGACCTAGAGAGATAACAGAGAAAGAAAGAAGGTGAGAAAAAGTAGTAGAGAAAGTGTGAGAACCAGAGTAAAAACAAACAGAATGAAAGAGTATGTTGCATTAAAAGTTGAATTGAGTCCTAGCTGGTGTGGCTAAGTGGCCTGGGTGCTCATCTGTGACCCAAGGGTCACCAGTTCGATTCCCAGTCTACAGCACATGCCTGGATTGCAGGCCAGGTCCCCAGTATGGGGCTCACGAGAGGTACGCATTGATGTTTCCCTCCCTCCCTTTCCATCTCTAAAAATAAATAAATAATTTTTTTTTAAAGTTGAATTGATGACAATATATGGCAATATTCTGAACTCTGAACAAATGTTATAGATCAATAAGTGAAATTTTTCCTGGAGTCTCTTTAGGCTAATGAGTCTTTAAATTTCACTTTTACATCACATTAATTTGACAGATTTAATTTATCACCCTATTGAAAGAATCAACTTTTTACTCTCAGATTACAGATTTTTTGCTAAATTGTATATTAAATACAAAATCTCAATTCCTTTTAAAAGATAAAGTCAGACAGTATCAGTGCTGAATAATGCAGGAAAAAAATAGCTTCAGTCCCTTTGTTCTAATATATTTTTTGTTTTGTTTATATTCATTATTCCCCTTTCTTTCCATTTCTATGGGTGTTCTGAGTTTAGAGATTCAGATTATGTCTTGGTTTGTAGACATCAACATTATAAAGATGTTTTAATACATCCAATTAGTCTTTCTGGGACCTACAATTTAAAGCTATTAGTTCATGGATGATTATTGCTTAATTGCCTAAAGGGATCACAATGAAAAGGATGTCTGTCTCTTTGGTGTACTGGGTACAATAACTCAGGTGGAGCGCCACACTTGCTGTTAATTGTACCTGAAGAAGACTTTATGTATCCACCCCTCGTTGTATTGCTTCATAGAATTTAATTCAAAAGCCTGAACAGGAAAAAAGTCAAGAAATCCCCTATCAGAGAGCATTGATTGAGAATGAGTGAAACTCTCTCAGCAGGCAAGTCACGCAACTTTGGATGTTTAAATGTTTGAATGCTTTTTAAAATTTGGTTCCTTTTTCCCAATTTTTTTTCAAGAGCATAACAGACTGAGCTAAAGAAGGGCCCTGTTGGGAGTGACATCAAGGTTTAACATTCTTTTTCACTGGTTGATGTCACACAAAAGGCTGAAACCACAGTGACACAGTGGGATTGAGCAAAATTTTGCCTTTGCTGCATCTGTTTAATTTGTTTTTACATTTACTAAGGGTACATATAATGTAAGTACAAACAAAGTAAAACCTTCAGTGTATAGCTATGAGGAATTTTATCCCATCTGGCTTCATGAAAAAAGTGCAGTATGGACCAGATTACTAATTTTATGAGTTTATTTAGCATCTGAATAAATACATATCAAAGCAAACAGTAAGTGGTACATAGATTAATAATATTTAAACTAGCTTGAACTGTGTAAAAACTATTATTGTGCAAAGGAAAGAATAAAGATATGGGTTCTACTTTCGGCTCTGTTATGAATGGACTTAAATATAAACTTGGTTATGTGCTTTGCAAAAGTAAAAAAACACTTAGGATTTCCAGGTACATTTTTAATGTTTTAGTTACTATTATTTTTATTATATAGTAATGTACATTTATTGCAAAAAATTATAATCTAAATATAAGTACAAAGATGACCTTAAAAAGATATTATTTAGTTGTAACCAGTGGTGATAGTTTTTCTTTTCATATTTTTTATCTTTTCTGGGCTTGCTTCTGTACATTGTCTCTTTATCAAAAAAAGGCATTAGTGTACTCTTTTGTACATTTTTTACTCAATATATAAATAATAAGTATTGATATTTTATGTTCATTTGTAAGGACTGCAGGGTATTCTGCTTTAGCACAAATTTAATAAATCCTTTATTGTTGAACATTTAAATTTTTTACAAATTTTTTACTATTATACAAAAACTGCAGCCCTGGCTGGTGTGGCACAGTAGATTGAGCGCCCGCTTGTGAACCAAAAAGTTGCTGGTTTGGTTCCGGTCAGGGCACATGCCTGGGTTGCAGGTCAGGTGTCCTGTTGGAAGCCTATCAGAGACAACAGCTAGATGTTTCTCTCCCTTTCTTTCCCCCTCTTTTCCCCACTCTCTAAAAATAAATAATAAAATATATTTTTAATATTTTAAAAAATAACTTCAACTCACATTTCTGACACAAATATATGAAAGAACCCATCTATGAATATACATAAAGCTATAGCAAAAATTATTAAGAAAAATTCAGTTCCCTCCAAAATAAAAAATAACTTGAGAAATTTCACAAATAAAAAATACATATGACCAAAAGAAGTAAAAAGGAAAACATAACTGGTGTAAAAATTTTAAAAATAAAACAAAATACCATGTTTTCCAGAAAATGTTATCCAAGATATATCACGATATGTATTATTTAAACCATTGCTTCTGGCAATTTAAAGTGCTACCACAACTCTTGTATCAACCATTAAAATAGTCACAAAATTTGGCCATGGATTTCATGTTCATGGATATAGACTAATGACTAACAAAAATGTGTACCAAAGAACTTGTGTTTACTGTCATATCACCTGTAGTGTAAAACAATAAATAAAACAAACCATAATACCTAACTATATAACATTACTGAATGTATATGTTTCCCTTCACTGAATACAACTGTATACAATCATTAAAATGTTAATATATATTTTATTAAAATATATAGAATATATTCATAATCAATATTTCTTATCAAGTGAAAAGTGAGTAAAAGACCAGTGTGTAATATCATTTAAACACAAGATATTTACACAAACATATATATGTAGTTTCATAGAAACAAGTCTGGAAGAACATGTCCCCAAATATTAAGTGTAAATATCACTGCATAATTAAAGGAATTTTGCATAATTTGCACATTTCTATATTGTCAAGACACTCAATAATAAATATGATTTTCTACTATATATTTGTAAAAGGAACAAGTGTGCTTTAAACAATAAAAACAAAAAATAATAGTAATCTATCAAATATTTTGTTTTTACATATGGAATTTATTTTGGCAAGTGTTAATTTGAGATGCTAAAATCATGAGAATGTTCAAAATGCATTCCCTCTTACAGACTGAACATTGCTACCTTTTTGTGCATTGAGGAATTCATGAACTAAAGCATTCTTCAAAAGAACTCCTCACCGAGTAAATATTTCTGGGGTCAAGCAAGGACATACCTGGAATTACATGTATCAACTTGATTGTCAACTTTAAATGATTAAACTATGTTTCAGGTATCTATAATGGTTTCTTACATATTAATTATCTAAACCCTTTCTTGATTTTCTTATCACAACTATTCTTTTCCAATAGAATTTTATTCACTTGCCATTTTTCAACCAATTCAGTTTTTAGTATAATGAAATAATGCTTAGCTAATTGTTTTTATTTTTTTTATTGAATTTAAATATGTTTCTTAAAGTGGAAAAAAAGTTTGGATAAAATTAAATCTCTAAATTGAGAATTAGGAAATATGTCCCTTCATTCTATAAAGTAAATTTACTTTAAAAATTCTGCACTTGAAGTCTGTATGGTTTGGGGGCAAACCAATGTCACCCAATGAATCTAATAAAAAAAATTCTGGTAAAAAAATAATATAGGAATTCCTGAAGTCCTATCTTCTTTTAGCCTGATATACTCATGTTTTCCTTCTTAATTAAATTAGCCGTATTACCAAAAATTAATTGAAATAGATTTTAAATTAAAGTTAAGCTTACAATACCAGTATTAGCTAAGAAACGTAAAGATCAACTCAGAGTAATAGTTCTTAATCTTTTGGTACATAAAAATCTCATCAAAATTCAGATTCCCAAATTCAGACCCAATGAGTCTGCCATTAGCCTAGCAATATGAATGTTTAAAGCTCTTCAAGTGTTACTGGTGATGTTTATTTTGAGCAAAGTTGACTTCAAAAATTATATTGAAAGTATTAAAAATAAACACTGTACATAAGTAAAAGTGTATGTATTGCTCCTAGTGGCCTTTACATTTATTGAACAAATATCAAATAATGTATTGTTATTTCACTTTTTAATAAGCATAATTATCTGCCTGGCACCCAAAACACAAATATAATAGCTTTATTAATAACTTTGTTTGATTAATGTGTCCAGGGTATGTAATGAAAATGGTTGATCAAACTAAAATGATGATTTTTATATACTTTCTTCATCCATTTGGGTACTTCCCACTTTTGGGATAACTATGATGGTACCCCCATGAGAGAGAAACAAAACAAAAATTTCTCAATAAACCTATTAATGAAAAACTCATTTTATAAAACATTTATCACTAAGTGGTCTCTTGCCTAGTACCTGAATTCATAGAATATAAAATAAATTAAAATAAGAAAGTGTTCTTCTTGGGGTTACTCTGTTAATTCAGGTCTAGAATGAAAACAAATATAGAACCAAAAATAAACCTTCTAAAGAGTTGCCATAACTCGAAATATAATATCTATTTCATTTCATTTTTTTAACTCATTTCTTTGAAAGAAGCAGCATTTCATTCTGTGTGGACAACAAAGGATGGTATTTTGCATCTAGTTGTTCTTTGCTGCCCTTCACTGATGTTTTCATTGTCTCTCAAACCTTCTCTTTTCCATTTCTTTTCTATATTTTTTCCTCTTATTGAGAATGAATGTAATTTAGGAAGACCAGTCCTAAACTGATGGGCTCTTTGATAATAACACCAACTAGACAGTAATGTAAGGAGATCCTGACTGAAAGTATTATGCAATCAAGGGCAAGACTTCCCGGTACACATTTGCCCTCATTCTGCCTGCAGTCTACTCTTGTGGGTCAGGATTCTGAGATTCAGCAAAGAGTAAAAACATTAAAAAGAGCAATCAACCTTTAGTCTAGGATCAACTGTTCTATAATGCCACTTTTCTTACATTCAGTCTTTAGATCTTGCCAAACTGCCTAGACCCTGTCCTTTACTGCGCTTGCGCCAACTGTTAGGTTGCTTCCATCAAGCAGGACACCCGGTGAGTGCTGTGCTGCTTCTAGTCTGAGTAAGAGGGGGGCGTTCGGTCTGTTTTCTCTTTGGGAAAGCCATTAAAAAATGATATTCTGTAATACCCCCGAAAATGTATTTAAGATAAAATTGTGGGAAAAGATGACATTAATTCAATAAATATCTACAAGTATTTAAAAGTAATTCTGCAGAGTCTAAGCATAATAATTTTATATAGGAAAGATGAGATGTTCAAGAAAAGAATGAATTCTTTTTTTATTTTTTAGATGTTATTTATTTATTTTTAGAGAGAGGGGAAAGAAGGGAGAAAGAAAGAGAAATGCCAATGTGCGAGAGATACATCAATTGGTTTCCTCTTGCACGCCCCCAACTGGGGACCTGGCCTGCAACCCAGGCATATGCTCTCACTGGGAATTGAACTTGTGACCTTTTGGTTTACAGGTCAGTACTCAGTCCACTGAGCCACACCAGACAGGGCCAAAAAAAATTCTTGAGGTGAATACTACAGGAGCCTTTTCACACATACATTTTCCACAATCCACAGGCAATTTCCCTTTTCATGTCAAAGACAGTATCCATTACTTTGAAATAATTCAAGTTCAGATTGCAAGTGTTTCCATTATGTCTAATATTCATTGAGACTGATATCTCCTACTCCATGGCTTTTAAACAGCTGACTGAGAAGGAGGAGCAATGATTGGAGAAAATTTGCATTGGGTCACCTACTCGATCAAGGGTTTAACAGTTTCACTTATACCTGTTTTCTAAAATTATTATTATTTAACAATTTCTTGTTAGATTCTCTTTAAACATGAGTTCCAGTTAAAATTTTTAAAAATCTCTAATTAACCGAGAATCTCAAACAGACTTTATTCATGCTATAGTGATTATTTTTTCATTAACTAGAAAATTAAATAATGTTTACTTTCAAATGATAAACTATACATTAAAATTTTAAAGTATACTTTAACCTAGAGTTACATTTGCACTTAACTGATATTAACCAAAAATATGCAGTAATATAAAATCTGAGCCTTCTTGTGCTGTCATCAATATAAAGTTAGAAAAGTATCTTTTTCGAGCTTCTTTAAAATGCTAAAGCTATTTCAACACAGCCTCACATGTCTTTTCCCATTTTCTATTAAATTCTAAATATCAAAGACCCAGAAGCAGTAGTTTTGCCTCACTGGCTAAGACTGGCAGAAGCTACAAATTTTCATTACATGTTATTTCTGTTTCCTCAGTCTCCATGTCATCATTTTAATCCTAACTGTCTGCTTTTATGATATATGTTTTTCTGCATTTGAAATATATACAATGCCAAAAGGGCATTGGAGTCACAAGAGTTGATCATTGAGAGCTGATACAAGAATAATTAAAATGTATTAGAATAAAAAATACCTAGATACAAAGAGTTATAATATTTAAAAATAAGAAATATGGTTCCATGATTTCTACAGTAAATGTTCCCTAAATGAGGTATTAAAAGAAAATGTATTAAAATAAAAATAAACACACTAATAACAGTCCGAAGCCACAAGATTGATAATTGAATGAATCCCTGGGACAGCTGGGCTCCAGTTCTGAAAGGGACAGCAATGAATAGTTGTCAAACCCAAACGAAGTGCCTACTAGTGGGGTGTTGAAAAGCAGAAGAGAGCAAGGAACAAGATCTTAAACTGAGAACTACTCAGGAAAATGAGGTTTAATAAAACGAGCATTTTCCTAGATCTGTAGTCAATAGATCAGCATACTTGCTAGTGGATAGGAATAAAAAAGTCCAAGCAAACAAGATGGATCTAAAAAATCCCAGTATCTCCACAGGATAGAAAATCTGACCTGCCAGTATAACTTGGCTATTTGAACATAGAATCTCAAAGAAAGTAGATGACATAACAAAACTACCAGGTAGGAAAGGATAAGCATAGACATAAAAAGAAAAGTAAAACACAGAAAGAATATAAAGATTAAAATTAAAAACACAAAAGGAAAAATAATGTTACAGAAAAGCACCCAGCCAACGAATAATCAGGAGATTAAATCAGTAAAGATATATAAATAACAGCACATTCTCAAAGGATGTTAAAAATAAGTACAATGAAGACTCTCAAGTAAAGGGAGAAAAATATCCATAAAATCAATAAAAATTCATAGAACAAAATAGGCTATATAAATCAAAACCAGATAGACATCTAAAAGAATTGAATGTGCATACTAGAAGAATATATTGTGATGTTAAAACAATTCAATAAATGCAGTATATTCTAAAACACAATGAAAAAAATTATTTAGAAGAGGGTTCTAGAGATTTCATTCAGAACAAACCAAAGAGAGAGAGGCTCGATATGCAGAATTTAAAAGACATGAATTGTTGATTGGGAGACTCCAAACTATGTTGTATTGAATTTACAGAAGGAAAGATTAAAGCAAAAAATAAAGAAGAATTAATAACTAAAAATATTCAGGATTAAAAACAAACACACAACTTCAAAGTAAAAATTGCAAAGTAGTATATTTTAAAATACAATCTCCTTATGGTGAATCTACAGAACATGAAAAAAATGAAAATCTTTAAAAAAGTATAACAATAATTTCTAAAATGTTACCTATAGGAAATAGACTTAGACAGTGAAAAATTTGTTAATATTTTTCAAGTACTTATTTTACTTGCCAAACATAAAATTTCAGACAATTTTAAAAAGAATTGAAATTTTCAATATTGTTAATAAAGAATATGCTGATTAACAAAACTTCAGAAAAATATATACACAAACTTTGGAAATAAACTGAATATAGACATAGACAATATGATGATTTATGTTCCAAGTAAACTGGGCCATGAGGTGCCCAGTTATTTGGCTAAACATTATTCTGGTTGTGTCTGTGATGGTGTTTATGGAGGAGATTAATGTTTGAATAGGCAGACTGAGTACAGCATGTTGCCCTCCCAAGATGTAGGTGGACCCCATCTAATTCACAGGAGTCCTTTAAAAAAAAAGTAACTCTGCATAAGGGAGAATTTGTTCTCTCTGCCTGACTGTCTTCAAACTTGGAAATCAGTCTTCTAACTTCACACTTGGACTCATACTTAAACTACCTGTATACCCTTGGATTTCCTGGGTTTCCAGCTTGCCAACTGAGATTTTGAGATGTCTCGGCTTCTGTAATCATGTGAGCCAATTTTTTATAACAATTCTGATAGATGATGATAGATAGATAGATAGATGATAGATGATGATAGATAGATAGATAGATGATAGATAGATAATAGATAATAGATAGATAGATGACAGATGGAAAGACATAAATATTTAGATGGATAGGTGGATAAATAGATGGTATATAAATAGATGATAGATGGTAGATAGGCAATAAGAGAACCCTATGCTGGAGAACCCAGACTAATATATATGTTGGTAGCAAAGTAGTTCTAAAGGAAAGAGTTTTAAGGATGAGATTTCTTGATTGTTTCTGAGCTTTCTGGAGCTGGCTTTCTGGTCTGGTTAGATCTAAAGAAGCTACTGACTCTATTTCCAGTATTAAAGAGAGTACTAATAGTCTGTGGCATGATCTGACAAATATGCAAAACAACCCCATTGGGTACTCCTACTAATCAATCACTTATAGAAAACAAGGGGCTGCATAGCTGTGAATATAATACTTCCGCAGCTTTCAGAAAACTAACAAATATAATAAGCCTGGCTAGTTGCTCCTAATGTCTTTAGACAGTGGTGAAAAATAAGATGATGTCAGAGAAGTAAATTCCGAGCTCAAGTGCTGCATAAACGAATGAAAGCTTCTGTGTGTGCTCTGAAGGAGACCCTGATCTTAGCTGTAGGAATGAGGCCACTAAAAATGAAATGCAGAATCTCATCCTGTAACTGGATAAATTACAAGGCAAGTTGAACTCCCAGCCTTGCAGTGTCTACTACTGAAAATGAGGGCATTGACTGGGAAAGAATGTGATTCTGTATGTTAGGAGGGGCACATGTGGGAAGGCATGAGACCCTAAATCCTGTTGTCTTCCTGGGCAAACACTTCCCCCACCCCAGTAGAAGCAGCCTCCCCACCCACAATGGTAACAGCCTTTCCATCTCCTTATCAGGGATGAACCTTGCGCTGCCCCAGGAAACTGTACTGACCTCCCCCGAGGCAGCTGTCATACAAGACAATGGTGATGTTCCTCAGGCCCCACCTCTCACACCACTCTTTGGTTCCAGACCGATAACTAGACTGAAACCTAAACACAGCTCTGAAGGTTAAAGGGAAAACATGGTCCCTAAAGAAGTGTGCTATACTTCAAAAGAACCACCTGAAGCTTCTAATGTATACAGACAGAATTCCACAGAACATGTGTGGGAAAGGATCCTGAGGGTGCGGAATAATAACAGAAACATAAAATCAGATCAGGCTAAACTGACTGATACGGGCTCACTAAGAAGAGATTCTGCATTTGTGTTGTTGCTCAGAGAGTTAGAAAAGTATCTACCAGTTTGTCTAGTTGGGTGACTGAAACATGGAGAAAAAGGTGGTCCACCACAAGCAAATCAGAAACGCTGGACCTGTCTTGCTTTAATATAGAGGAAGAAATTCAAATTTAAGGATATCAGAAGGCTATAAGGGGTTTGTTATTTCAGACCTGTTAACCCACATCGGTCTAGAAGGCATGCGTTTTACCACTCCTGTGAAAAAATCTAATTTGTCAGGGGAGTCCCTGCACCATGGAGGAGCTCTATAATAACTCTGCTGTGGCCAGGCCTCACGATGGGGGCTTCAGTCAGTGAATTGGGAAACCTAAATGCAATCACAGTAACTGGATCCCCAAGTAGCAGGGGCCAAATGACAGCACTCAATGGTCAGAAACAAGGTGGCTGTGCTTAGGGACAGAAGAGTCAAAGAAGCGATCACAGTAGCCAGCTTACACGGACCTGGGTCTTTGGCTGCTGGATCAGGGGATTCCTAGAGTGAAAAATATAGGAAGCATATTAAATTCTCACTTAATCTGTAGGAGCAGAAAAGTTCTAAGTCAAGTGAACTGAAGCTTAACTAGAATCACAAAACAGAGAAGCACAGTCGGTCAACCAATCACTCCTTGAATAAAGAGGAAGCTGTGTCCCCTTGAAAAAGGACTCTGGTATACTGATAAACCTTTATGTTGTTAATATTTCTTCCAGTTTTCCCTAAAGGGACATATAGTCATTTACCAGAGTAACTGTGCGTCTGAGAAAAGGAAGCCAGTTGTCTTTCCAGGAACCACTGGACACTGTTGATGAGCTGATATTACTTCCTAGACACACAAAACATCACTGTGACTCGCCCATTAGAGTTTGGGCTTAGGAATGTCAGCTGATGGGTGAGGTTCCACCTCAGGTCCATCTCACAGTGGGCCCAGTGGTTCCTGAAAACCATCTTGTGGTTATGTCTTCAGTTCTGGGATGCATACATGGAACAGATACACTAAGCTGTTGGAAGGATACTTATATTGAGTCCCTGACCTGTGAGAGGAGAGTGATTATGGTAGGAGAGGCCAAGTGGAAGACACAAGAGGTGACAACACCTAAGAAAATAGTAAAAATTAAAAGCAATGTTGCATTCCTAGAAGGACTGCAAAGATGAGTGGCACAATCAAGGACTTGAAAGGAGCAGAAGTGGTGATTCCCACCACATACCCATTTGCCTATCTGGCCTGTGCACAAGACAGATGGTTGTTTAAGAAGGACCGCAGATTATTATAGGCTTAACCAGGTGATGCCTCCAGTTACAGTAGGTGTACCAGATGTAGTTTCATTGCTTGGGCAAATTAATGCATCCCCCGGCGTCTGGTACTCAGCTGTTTACCTAGCAAATGCTTCTTTCTCAATACCTGTTAGTAAAGACCACCAGAAACTGATTACTTTCACTTGGCAAGGCCAGCGATCCATTCCCACTGCCCTATGTCAGTAGTATGTAAACTCTGCAGTCTTATGTTATAATCTAATTCACAAAGATCTTCACCTTTCCCTTCCAAAAGATATCACACTGGCCCATTACATTTATGTCATTATGCTGATTGGATTGTGTGAGCAAGAAGTAGCAACTCTTCTCACATTTTGACAAGATATTTGCATGTCAGAGGGTGAGAAACTTGACAAAAGTCCACAGGTCTTATGACTCAGTAAAATTTCTAGGGTGTCAGGTGGTGTGGGGCATATCAAGATATACTTTCTAATCTGAAGAATAAATTGTTGCATCAGACCCCTCCTGCAACCAAAGAGGCACAATGCTGAGGTCTCTTTGGATTCTGGAGGTAATATATCATATTCTTTATTTGGGTGTGTTACATCATCCCATTTGCCAAGTGACTAGAGAAGCTGCTAGTTTTGAGTGAGACCCAGAACAAGAGAAGGCTCTGCAATCATTTCAGGCTGTGGTTTAAGCTACTGCCACTTGGGCCACATGATCCAGGAGATCCAAAGGTGCTTGGTGTGTGAGTGGCAGCTGGGGAACGCTCTTTGGAGCCTCGGGCAGGCTCCTATCGATGAATCACAGCCCAGGTCCCTAGGATTTTGGAACAAATCCCTGCCATTCTCCAAAAATAACTATTCTCTTTTTGCGAAATAGCTCCTGGCCTGCTATTGGACCTTAGTAGAGACCCAGCACTGAACCATGAGCCACCAAGTTCCTATGCAACCTGAGCTGTCCATCATGTACCCCGACCCACCGCACCATAAAATTGGGCATGCAGCACAACACTCCCTTGTCAAATGGAAGCTGTGTCATACGTGATTGGTCCCAAGCAGGTTGTGGAGTTTCAAGTAAGTGATATAAAGAAATGGCCCAAATACCTACGGAGGCTGCTCCTGCTATACTGCTTTCTCTCTCCTAGTCTGCACCTATGGCCCCAGGGACATTTCCTGATGATTGACCAGCAGAGAAAGACAAAGCTCAGACCTGGTTTACAGGTATTTTTGCACCACAGGCAGGCACCACCAGAAAGCGGATGGCTAGAGCCAACTAGAGCCCCTTCCTGACATAGCTCTAAAGGACGGCAGTGAAGAGAACTCCTCCACAGTGGGAAGGGAGTGGAACAGCGCGCCTCTCTATTCACATCACTGCAAAAGAAAAGTGCAATGGAAAATACATCCAGGCATTAATTATATACCAGTTCATGGACCATAGCCAAAGATTTGGCTGGATATTCAGGAATTTAGAAAGAACATGTTTGGAAGATTGGCAATAAGGAAATGTGGGTAAGAGGTATGTGGACTGATTTCTTCAAATGAGTGAAAAATAAAAATCCACATACATTTTCATATTGTGTGTGCAGGATAGTGTATCATGTTAAGTACAACTATGATCTTGTTATTGTTTTTATTTGGAGATTAAGTACGGCTCAAGGAGACACAGACTGGTGCCAAGTCGATAAGAGGTGGGTTTGGGATAGCTAATCTCATGTGTCAACCTGACTGGGCCATGGAGTGTTCAGATACTTGATTAAACAATTTTTCTAAAAACAACAATAAAAAGCACTAAATATCATCCAAAAGAAAACATTATAAGAATATTAGTACTTTGAAAATTGGTAAGCAATAAATTGGTTGGTCCTTGCTTAAAAACTGAAACTATATTATAAGAATATTCTGGAGCTAAGCAATTTTAGTTTCAACAAACACTATGATTAAGACTTACCAATAAATATACAGTCAGTTAAGCAAGGTATTAAATATGTAGGTTTTATTAAAAATGTTATTTCTAAATTGCTTCCAATTGCATTTCTATTTGCATGGTGTATAAACTATTCTCGGTCAAAATTTATGTGATTCTAACTTATATACATATAAAAACTTAATAATATTCAATAATAATCCTAAACATAAAATATAATGTTAAAGTACTATTTTTCTCTTTTTCTCATAACAGATTCCTAAGACACTTGCATTATTTATTTCTAAATAATATTACTACATTGGAGAAATATATTACAAATAAACCTATTTCAGCACTATTTAAATTATCTTTTTTATAAGTCAATTCTGTATTTAAATTAGTTTGAAAGACCAATTTCTTGAACATAAAACTCTCCTTAATTTTAATAAGGTTACAGAAGATTTAGTTTTATTTTTAGGGGGAAAAAACCCTCAAATTGCTCTGGTTAATACATAATGATTGTAAAATACACAGGAAAACAAGGAATATAGGGAACAATTTCAGCAGCCACACAGCCAGGCCTGAGTACAGTGATCAAACTGATCGCTCGCAGTTTAGGATGGCAGTAATTGGCTGAGATTCTACGTTACTCCTGGGGACACTATCTTCTGTCTACTACATAGGTTTAGCTATGACTCTACTACATCATGCCATTTGCTGACAGTTGTCTCTCTTTTCTCTATGTTTTGCTTCCACATTTTGCTTTTATTTGATAGTCTAAGATTGTCTTGGATTCAAGACCCCCCCACCAACAAAAGATCATTGAATTGGATCAAATTTTTAGTAAGAAGTAAACTTTAGGACAGAGCTTCTAGGCCAGGCATTGTACAAATAGCTGCCATTAGACGAACTTCTGATCCTTGGTCTAATGGGTTGTGATCTTCACAGAAGAATAAAGTGAGGTGCCTTAGAAACAGAAAGCAGGTGGATCAGAAACTCTCAGGCTTTACTGAAGGGGCAGTATAAGTAAGTACCTTGAAGGGCTTCCCCATTACAAACATAATGTTTTTGACATGACTGTCCAATCTAATGTGTATGTATTGGTAAGACTACTCTTTTGTATTCCATTCATATTGGATATAAAGAAAGAAATCTAAGAACTGGAAAAAGAAATTGAGCTAGTGGCCTTCAATAAAAGTAATGGAAGAAGACTTTGAAAACTTACCCAAGGTCAGGTGGAGACTTTTTCATATATGAAGAACAAAATTATACTAGCATGAGTGACATGATTCTTGTGGCAAGTACACATTCCAGTTTTAGGTAAAAATTTAACTCTCATGAGAAGAATGATATGATTTCTTTTTATAAATAGTTCTGCAACAATAAGAAAATAAAAGCAGCAGCCTGAAAACCACACAACTGAGAATCATTCCAAAATCTCTTATTCTTGCTTCTGCTCTTGATCCTTAAAGTGTTTTTTCCTTTTTATCCAAAAAAAGATATGGGGAGTGGGAGAACTGTCTAATAACACTGTGAAAGGAGATAAAGTTCACATGATTCAAGAGAGGATAAGGAACTGGCTGATTTGGAGATGTGGAAATAGTGGGCCAAAGAAAATAGGACGAGGAGAACTCTTGGAGAAGAATTGATTTAAAAGAATGGAAATTAATGAGGAAAAAGAGAACATGACATGACTTGTCACACATGTTTCACATGAAAAAGAAAACATATAATACAGTCATACCTGAATTTGTGATGATACTGTCTTTTTATCTGGTCATTCAGTGATTTGCATCATCCCTTGACTTGGATTTGACATCTAAAATATTTTTTTAAACATACACTCAAGCATTAAGTATCCTTTATGGCATGTTTGTATCTGGGATGCACATAAAAGAAAATACTTATCTCTTCTTCCCAGTAATCATGAACAATAAGGGTAACTTTTTTTGGTGATAATATGTTATCAGAGATCCACCAAGACATGGCTAGAGAAAGAAAAAGGACAATAGTGCAGCTTCACATCCACCATAACTGAGGAGGCGATAGAAAAAGAGCCTATTGTGCAGGTTATATGTGCACACACTGGTTTAAATAAAGTTAGGATCACTACTTTAAAACAAGTGCATTTGTAGAAAGTCATCCAGCTTTTATAAAAGATAAAAATTCTTCTATATTATCCACTTATTTATTAACTATATTATGATTGTAACTCTCTTATTTTAGATACCCTAACTCATACAACCATACACTAAAAAACAATCCCCCATTTAGAGATTATGAAATCTACCAATCGTATCATGACTGATGTTTGGAATCCAGTCAATAGCTAAAGTGACTTAAAACATGTAACAACTGTAGCTTTTCATTACATGCACATGTCTTCTCTTTTTCAGGTTTTAAATTGTACTCCTAAAACAAATATTTTGTTCATTTAAGGCTTAAATGTCAGAAAGTTTTGTTTATTAAATATATACCTTTTAAAGCCAACACCAGCATCTTATTATGAATTGAAAACTATGTTCCCTAGCGAGACCACAGCAAACAAACTATGACCACCTAGCCCTTGTTAATATACAGCAGGCCCTCAAATAACACCCTTTCATTCAACATCATTTTGTTAAAACACTGATGAGATGCCATAGGAACTTAACTCTGGTTTACATCAATTAGCCTATAGTAAAATTAGTTTCATTACATGTTGTTTTTCTTAAAGTCACAGAACCTATTGATGGCATTGAGGACTTACTGTACCCCCTTGGCATGTACATTGGTCTGTGAAGTGAACTGAAAGTTTTTTAAAAGCATCAGAAAATATACATGGATAATGAATACACATGAAAAATTTCAAAATATAAAATAAAAATTATATTAAGATATAAAGAGAAAGTGTACAATTATTTTGTTTTGGGATTAAAATGTGTTACATATATAAAGTATTTAGATATAAAAAGTATAAATATGAATATATATAAAGTATAATCTATATATTTCATATATATATAAAATATATATCTCCTAATACTTTGAACTTCTGAACCACTAGAAACAGGAAAAAAAGAGAAAACATTCATGGGAAACCTGTGAACAGTATTTTTGGTAACACAATCTAAAAACTTGAATATGAATCCTTGTCATTTTTCTCTCCCAAGTTCTTAGGATTTAGTGAATTTATAAGAGCTAACATAGTGATCACAGACACTAAAGCCAGAGCCAAAGAAAAACTTTAGCCCTAAAATCCATCTTGGTTTTAAGTGGAGGCCACCATTCCTCTATAGTGGGCCATTTGTTCCACAAGGAAAAAATAGCAGAAAATAATGTATTTTTTAGGCCATAATGCTAGGCATAATAGTCAAAACATTTCACAGCTTTTCCACACTTAATAATGTTTATTACTACCAGAACAACCCAGTACACTACATATAAAATAAGAATATACTTCTCTATTACAGCAGTTAGTTTTGACAACTGTTCCCAGCATAGTTTATACTTAGCATTCCGCCCCTCCAATAAAATCTCTTTGGTGTACTGTAGGTTTGAGAATGTAGAGAGAGTTAAGTCTCATTCTTTTCTATCACCTAATCCTTGTGAGTAGAAATATTGATTTAAAGAAAAATTCATCCATTAAATATGTATTTCACTATGATGAAGCAGAACTATAAACATTGTTTTAAACAGTAAGTATTAGATGAAGCAGATCATTAGTACAGTCCTTTTAGTTTAGTGATATGTTTGAAAATAGCATATTTCATTTGTGGAACCATATGTCATAAAACATTAAATATGAAGCACTCAACCTATTTAAGACCTTGTATGGAAATTATCCACATAAAACCTGAAAACAAAACAAAACAAAAAAACTCTCCAGGACAGTGATATCACACATCAAATTCCTTGGAGAAAAGACAAAGGCAGACACAGACGGGCAAGGGCTGTATCCGTACATATAATCTGAAGCAGAGGTCTGAGCCATCTACACTACTAAAAAACACTTCTATTTTTCTGAGACTATCAGGTAAAGGGTAACAAAAATTTTTCACTTGAATTTTAAATACATATGTTTCACATTTCACTGGTACACATAGCATCAATCACCCCTATAAAACACTGCCAAGTTTTCAACATAGTGCTTTAAAAATAACGATCTTTATATTTAAGAGAATTTATTTTCAATTCTGATGTACACATTCTCAGTAATCACTACTGACTATGCATTACATACAAAGGGGTAAGTGATCGTGAATCGAATCTGTAAACAGACAACAGTGTTCCCAAGGGTGCAACATAAGAACAGGCAACAAAAACATTACTACTTGATCCAACGCACAAGAGCTGAAGGCCGATGTCAGTCACTGCAATGGAAAACTCGTGATCCCTTTCCCTATTTCTGGGCCCGAGCCATTTCTCTGACATAGATTTCATCTAGGGGATTTAGGGAACCACGCAGGGGGTGCCTGCAGCAACACAAGCCTGTCAGTTTACCCAGATACTTGCACAAAGGGTCCTTCGGACATTTTCTCCAGATAGCGCCTTGCATTTAAACTATGTGTAGAAAAAAATGTCATGGAATACTCTTTAAGGGAAAAGGAAAACACATTTTTAAATGTATAAACCCAATTCTGTAAATTTCTTAGAATAAGAATATAAGTAAGATCTAGATGGTTATATAATTGTTGATTTTTACTATCTTTGTAAACTTAAACATTTCAATAATTATTTACAAAGCCTGTGCATTATCTTTTTACACTATATTGGCAGGTGGTAAAATACAAACCTACCATGAAGGAAACAAAGTGTTAAAGCTGTTTCTAGAAGTGACTACCAAGCTTCAAAATAAATGCTAGAAATTTATCCAATGAAGAGTAATGATACCACAGAAAACACAGAAGCAGAGTTTCTCTGAGCTTCTTTGGAAGCAACTATTCAACTTTCTGCTCTTATCTTTGACATCAGAATTGAAAACCTAAGAGCAAAAGTACAGTCCAGCTGGCCATTTAAGCTTTCGTAAATGTTGTTTATTACTCTTTGAAAAAGAAAAATAAACTGAAATACTGTCCTTGGGAACGGCAAACGCCACCATTCCTGGGGATAACCTGAATCTCCTCCATCTCTCTGCTCTAGTCATTCCTTACTTTGCTAGAAAGTCTAGTTTATTATATGAACAAATGCTTGTGCAGCATTAGCTATCCACCAGGCCTTCTTGAAGCTGCTTACAATGCACAAACTAATTTATTTATAAAATGTAATTAATAGTAGGAATTTTTCAGACCAGCATGTGGATTATCTACATCATCAGTAGATTATCTCTGCCTACCAACAGACTTGATGAACAAGATTTCTTAGACTTTCAGCCTATAAATAACACTCTTTGAACATATATAGATACTGAGTTATGATGGTTTCTTTGTTCTATCACATCTATGCAGTAATGGGTGTTTACTCCAAAATGTATAGCCTTTATTTCCTCCATTACAAGCAGCCCAAACCTCTAATTATATCATTATGTGTCAGTGAACTCTGATATATACATGACTGATATCAGTCAACAAACTTGCAAATATGATCATTGGTTTATAGTCCATTTTTAGAGAAAACTTCTCAAGGCACTTTGTGTTTTATCTACCTGATCATGGCTTATGACACTTTCTGTCATGACTTAACATACTTTCTGTCCATAGATGAAAAGAACATTTTAATCAAGATCTAGAAGTATTTCTTTAGGAACTACTCATACTGGTATTATTGATACCAATATTTTCCTTTTCAGTATCTATCAACACTCTGTTGCAAAGCAGTCAGATAAAATTTATGATCATGGCTACCCAAGTGGTCTTCCAGAATATTCTGTGCATGGAAGTAGACTCCCATTGATTACAGGTCCATTTCAGCATCTTGCCTAGTAGGAATGTCACAGAAACAAAACTGTCATAGTAGAATGTCCATTCATATCAGGGGAATCTCAAATTCCATTTTAGACTATTCTATGAAGACAAAATAGGCATTATGGATACCAGTGAGATACCAGATGTGATCCTTTATATGACTGTGTGCATAATTGTGTAACATCATTCCACAATACACACACATACACACACATGCCAACAAAGCTTATCTCACAAGTCTGTTACCAGAGTTCATGCAAATTTCTGAGGTTAAGGACCTCTCAAATGGCATCTATGTCTCTTCAATAAGTGGTGTTAAGAAAATGCACATGCAAAAGAATGAAACTGGACCCTTATCTTACACCATAAATAAAAATCCACTCAAAACGGACTAAAGCTAAACATAATATCTGAAATTGTAAAACCCCTAGAAGAAAAAACTCCTTGATATTAGCCTCGGCAATGATTTCTTGAATATGACATCAAAAGTCCACATAACAAAAGCAAAATAGACAAAAGGGATCACATTTGTTAACCCAAAAATAAAAGCCAAAGTGAGAGGCAACAAGCATTCATTTCAGGTCCCCAAAAAATAACTATGTGAGGAGCACTGATTCAGGCAGAAACCCCAATAGTTGACCCTATTAGGAGGTGAAGGCTAGGTTTTTGGATTTTTTTTAAGATTTTATTTATTTTAGAGAGAGGGGAAGGGAAATAGAAAGAGAGGGAGAGAAACAATGATGTGAGAGAGAAACATTGAGTGGTTGCCTTTTGCATGCACCCAGTCCAGGGACCCACAGTCTTGGCATGTGCCCTGACTGGGATCAAACCAGAGACCTTTTCTTTGTGTAAGGATGCCCAACCAACTAAGTTGCACTGGTCAGGGAGAAAGTCAAGTGGTTTTTATGAGAAAGAGAAGGGAAACAATTTCTGAATAGAAGTAAGGAATTTCTACGGGTGTTAATACACCAAGGAAGAAATTTCTACAGTTGCAGATAAGCTAATATAGTGATGCTAATTCTAAAGAACGCCTTTAATTTTCAGTCGACTAGTCATAATGTCTGCTTTCTTGTTATCTTTGCAAACAACTGCTTGGAATACAAAGCTGCGTTAGGCCTGGTCCAAAGGTTATTTTGTTCAATTTTAACATTGCAGAGGTGTGAGGAATAAGACCTGTAAGGCAGTTCTTCTGGGATGGCAGCTCTGACTCCAGTTTAGAGTGGCTTCATTTATATTATTTTTCACACATCAAACTGATAAGCTTCTGAACAGCATAAGAAACAATCGACAAAGTGAAAAGGCAATCTACAGAATGAGACAAAATATTGGCAAACTATGTATCTGTGAAATGGTTAATATCCAATGTATATAAGAATTCATATAACTCAATAACGACAAACAAAAACAAAGTAACCTAATTAAAAAATGGACTAAGGACCTAAATAGGCATTTCTTCAAAGAAGGCACAGTCAACAGGGATTTGCAAAAGTGCTTCACATAACTAGTTATAGGAAAATGTAAATTATAACCATAATGATATATCCCCTGACACTTCTTAGAACAGCTATTTCCAAAAAGACAAAAGATAACAAGTGTTACCAAGGTTGTAGAAAAAAGGAAACCCTGTACCCTTCTGTTGGTTGGAATGCACATTGGTGCAGCCACTGTGGAAAACAGCATGGAAGCTCTTCCATGTCCAGCAGAACACCTTGAACTAGTTACCAGGTCCAGGGGAGGTCTCCAACTAAAAACATGGAGGATAGTAAAGATCATCACTACAGCAACAACTAGAAATACAAGTCAAAACATTTCTGCATACTGCATCTTGTTATCAGTGTTGCCAACAAGAACATGACATGGTCAGGCCTTAGATGGAGCAACACTTTCACTCGCACTGAGAAAAGAGAGAGGAAGGGTAGATCCATTAATGTCCATGGCTCCCCGTGGCTACTGGGCCTTCTGCAAATAATAGATGACAACTATGCTACGGGTAGCAAAAGAACCTCTCCCCACCTCCTCCCCGTGAGGCCTGAACTACAGAAAGCCTGGGGCATGCCTGAGGGTCATGGATGCATGTGTTTAAACTGAAAAAAGTAGTGTGCTGAGCCAGAACTGGAAAACATTCCCACATAATGCGATAAGCCTGATAAAGGCCGTGTGGGTTCTTTACCTCTCGCTCAGGAAACGTTTCAGGCCCAAGTCTAATTCTTATGTGGCTGAGATGGGGTAGAAAGACTGCGCTCATGGAACTGCCTTTCCTAATGCCCGAAAAATTGAAACTAAAACTACCATATAATCCAGCATTCCCACTTCCTGGTATATATCCAAGTATTTATATCTTGTAAAATATATCTTATATATATCTTGTAAAATATAATGTATGGATCCTTAGAGACCTGTAACATTTTTAGCACAATAAATGAAAAAGTTCTAGTGTTCAATAATAATAATAGACAAATTATTTCTACATTTCTCAATCAAATGTTTAAAAGTCTTAGCAAAGGCATCTAATATTTGTCCCTTATTCATTTGCAGTGTAAAATTAAATTGTCTATTTTATGTCTTCAATTTTCTTTCCTAAAAAAATAATAATTGCAAAAAAACCCCAAAATATGTGGAAACTACCTAATGAAAGGTGTCATATAAATGCAAAGTGATACTAGCCATATAAAAATATTATTGAAACTCACCAAGCTGCATGTTTTCCAATTTCTTGTTTCCACCCACACATATTGTCATAAAAGAAAATGAACCAAATTAAAAGTCAACACATTTGAAAAACTATTCAGAACTTTGCAAAACTGTCATTATTTAAGTAGTTTCGAGAAAACTATGGTTTGAAAAAAACAGCCAACAAACATAAAAAAGAATTAGGCTGGTGCAGAGCACCCAATCTGAATTTAGAGAGAGCAAAGAAGAGAGAAGACACTAAAACAAGTCCGATTAGTACAGAGAAGTAGGTTGTTTTCCCAGAATCATTTTGATATCAGGTAATGTAGCACATTATCCAATCACCTTTGGCAGGAAGCTTGCTTTATCTTAAGAAGAGCAGTGTAAACTGCATCACTTGAAATTACAGCTTTACAAATTGAATTATATTATTTTCCATCCACCACGTAAAGCTTTTACCAATTGTTAATCTCCTGGTAAACATTCTCACATCTCAAACACAGTTATTATTTACAAGCAAAGTTCATACATTGGGGAAATGTAACAGAGTTTATTATGCATATATTGCCTGTTGTCCCTTGGTACCAGAAAATGAGATATTGAATCTCTTAAGGGTACCCTAAAAGGAGTATTGATAAGTAAAGAATCACTGAACATTTGGTAAATTACCATTTCAATGAATCATGTTCTTCCTAAATTCAGGAGGTAACTCCTTTCAGGAAAGGAGGAGAATTGGAAAATGGATATGAAAGCATTTTTTTAAATGAATTAAGAAAGTGCTGTTTAATACTGAGATTTGACATTTAGAAATAAAAAAGAATTTGTCTTTCACATATAGCACACTGTACAATTATTATAGGTGTATGATATCACAAAACGACACTTAGCCTTCTTCTTGATCAAAATGGACATAAAAAAACAAACAAATTTCATTGAGAGAATTGTAATTTGTTATTTATGATGTTGAATAGAAACCTTAAACACATGTTTGACAAAATCTATCTGAATGTTTAGATAAGCCACATTAGACATGTGTTACTTTTACTCTGCATCTTTTCATTTCCAAATGATATGTTATATAAGACTCTAACTTACACTCTAAGTAATCAGGTTTTAGCTTTCCAGTGAGGGTGTATATAATCTTAAGCAACTTTTCAGGTCTTTTAATGGTTTTAAGTTACCTACATAGTGAAATAAAGTATTCTGAAGACACAAATTCTTCAGTAAATATGTTTGGAATAAACTGCATTGTAATGAAAGTATTTTACTCTTTAGTTACTGGATTTTATTCATTTTTACTAATACATTAACTCATCCAGTCAAGGAAAATTTTAGTACAGTTCACCTGTCAAGACTGGACTCAACAGTGGAGCTGCAGAGATGACATCTGTCCATTGATTTCTGAAAGTTCACAAGAGGGTTTGTCTCTAACCATGCAAACTATCTAAACCAAAGCATGAAGTATAGAACTGTTCAATTACAATAATCCCTTTGTCTTACCCCATCACACTTGGTTCCCCAGTCATGAGTCTATGTGCCTTATAAACAACAGATCAACTCTCAAGCTAATTCTTTAAACCCCTCCTTCTTCAGTTTCCTTGCTTTTTCACTGGCCTGCTTCCTTGCAGCTGCACTCAGTCCTCTGGAATTCAGGTAGGTCGTGAATACACTGTTAATGAGGTTATGGAGCACAAAGAAGGCGTGTAAGAACTGATGCTTTCAAATTCATCCTGGATTTTTTCTGACTAGTATTATAACCTAAGCAATTTGACACTGCAACAATAAAGATAATAAAGCAATTTGTGGCAATTAAGAAATTATTTTTCTGAATGTAAAGTATAAGGACTTATTTTGGGTCTTTAGGGCAGGTGACAAGTACCTTCTTGGCTGGGGAAGAGCTAGGTTTATCTGAGTGTGAATCAATAAATAAATGGGAAGTGTATTATTTATCTTTCACTTCCCAGCACATGTTATTAGGCTTGGCATATAGTTGGTGCTTTCCTATTTTCTTACTTTGAAGGCCATTTGAAAATTAAAACATTCAATTCTTATGAAATATCACTATGGTAAAGTAAAATAAACTTTATTGACACCAAATCACCCATTCTCATATTTCTTTTTCTTGAAGTTTTGCAATTTGATAGGACTCATGGTTTATCTTTTTTTGGCACTACCTCTAATATTTTTTAAAAGAATGTTTTAATAAAATAGAATAGGGCTTCAAATGATATCCCATTTCTGGTTATAAAATCTAAAGAATACAAAAAATAGAATCCAATTTGAGAAGTCTTCAAAATAAACATTTTCTTGTAAACAGAGCCATTCCTTCAGGGATAGTTCTATAACCAGGAGTGCATGAAACCCTGGGGATAATGAAACTATTTCATTTTCCATTTGTTTAGTAAAGGCCAGAAGCCTATTTATGTGCTAATAGGTTTATTAATAAAACTGAAAAAGCAATAACCTCACCTGTATAGCAATCAGTGAAGCCCGTGAAAATGGAAAGCCAACCTTTCATAAAAGGAAATCTTATGACTACCTTTGATTTTTTTTTAAATAAAGATTTCATTGGATGAGCCTCTCTTTTTTTTTCTGTTTACATCTCTTTACATTTCATTTTAAACTAAATAAAAAGTATTTAGATAAAGTATTTTTCATTGAATATTATCAGATACAAATGTCTTTTTTAAATTAATAAAACTCCTGCACATTAATGCTGCTCTTTATAATCTTCTTGTAAAGTTATTAATTTGGTGACTTCATTAAATTATGTCCTCATCAGCATATGTTCTTAGCCAAGTTTGCAACGACCACTATAATCCATCCTTTCAAAGTAAGTTATGCATTTTAATGAAAAGTCTACAAGAAAGATGAACTGGCTATGTTCAGTACTTCTAACTCTGTGGCTGGACTATAAAAGGAAAAATATTAGGGAACAAAGAATTTTAGAAATCAATTTTTCAATGTGTGCTAAAATGAAATATAGACTCTGTGTTAATGTTAATATGTATGAGACTGACCACCAGGAAAAAATTTTGTTTAAACAACCTGTTAATAATATTCAATTTATTTTTAGTAGAAATGCTATTGTATATTAAAAGCATCATTTACTTGATGTTCAGTTCTGTCTGATAGGAAATATAATAAATAGTGAATTCTTTGCCCCTTAAAATTAAATATAAATATAGATTGTTACCATCAAATCCATATTTCAGACTCTATTTGCTTTTAGGCTAAATATGCCTAAATGAGGTTCCACCTACATCATCTGATAATTTCATTCAATTATGTTTAACTGGTAAATATAATCAACCTGATGAAATATGCCACAAATGCATTTCAGCAATTAAGTCATTGTTAATTTGATGATTTTGGGTATAAATAGTCTGAGACAATATAATGGTTAAAAATTGGTAGAATACTCAGTGCTTAGGTTAACAATGATTAAAGAAATATATTTTAATAATTCAATTTAGATAAAATTTAGGCATGTTACAATTAGCAAAAGAAGCAGCTTAGAAAAATAATGAATCCAGGAGATCTAAAAAGCAAAACTGAGTTGAACCATAGAAATGGGGACAAATGACCATAGCTTGCAAAACAAAGAGATGTATGAAGCATGAGAGAAAAATGGATTTTGTCAGAAGGAAGGTAGAAAGGAGATCAGCTAAGATAAAAATAGTATGATATACTTTTCAATAATTTGTGTTAGAATATGAAATATGAATGTATCTTATTGACATGAAATGTGCATGAGCTAGTCAAAAATATATTTTAAATAAATATTGAGTAAGGTTATTATTTAAAATCATTTATTAAAATAAAAAATAAAGAACAAATTTAATCATCTTTAAAGTTGGCAATGAATATATAAAAAGCATGTTTCTATACATGGATCTAATAAGAGTATTTCCCACATTAAAAAGTACCAAAGGAGGGCCACTTGGATAATTAAAGGTAAAACAAAACTGCTATAAAGAGTGGTAAGACATATGTTTACTTTCTACAGTCAACAGTTGTTTGTTAGTAGACTAAGTGACTCCTTGCCACAGACCATACCACAGACCAAGAGAAAATTTTTTCATTGTAAATAAAAAATTTTGTATACTAGCCATTAGAAAGAAAAATTCTGAGACTATAAAGAATAGTGGATTATTTGATAAAGATGCTTAGATTTAATTTCCAGTACCTGAAGATTAATTATTATTCATTTTTGGAAATATTTGATTTCAGGTTTTCTTAATGCCTATTCCAGAAACATGATTCCATAATTTTTATGAAAAAAGAAACTTTAATAATATAAGCATGTAAATACAAGGTGCTTTTAAATTATTAAAGCAGAAGTGTTCACTTACCATTTTTAAAATTATTCATTTTTAGTTCACAGTAGCTTTCAACACTTTTTGGAGAATCATGGATGCCATTTATGAATCTGGTAAAAACGTCCATTCTCAACCCAGAAGTTATTCTTAGACATTTCTCAGAATATTCTGCAAATAATTTGGAGAAATGTTCATGAATTCTCTGAAATCAGGTTAATAACCACTGATATAAATTGTATGCTCTTAGGAAAAGGATAATGAATAAATTCTGTACTAGTTTTATAGAAGCACCAAAGCATCCATATGAATCTTCCTTTCTGCCATGCTGGGATCTGAGAAAGCAGTTTTAGAAGGGCTCTACACTGCAGAGAAAAGGGAATATCCCCGAACTGACCAGTGACCTCGGGTTGTTGGCAGAATACCATTCAACATAACCTGCCTGAAGATATCTACTAGCCCTCTCCCAGCTTTTTAATTTATTTCCCCCAAATTGTCTAAATTATTCAGACAAAAAATATCCACAAATACGTTTTAAGTATATTCTTTAGTAATTTAAACAATTGCAGTGAGGATAGTTTTTACTTTTTTATTGATTGATTGATTTTGAGAGAGAGAAACATCAATTTGTCTCATTCATTGGTTGATTCTTGTATGTGCCCCAATGGGGGATCAAACCCACAACCTTGGCATATCGGGATGATGCTCTAACCCAGCAGTCCCCAACCTTTTGGCAAAGAAGAGTGTTCATGAAAAACAGCGGGGTGGGGATGGATGGAGAGTAGAACTCCAGGTGCTTCGCTCACCTACTATGAAGGGGCAGGGAGGAGACAGGAGGACAAGAGGTAGGACCCAGATGAGCTTTGCTCACAGCCTGGTTCCTTACAGACAGCAGACCGGTACCGGGCGTTGGGGATCCCTGGTCTAACCAAGTGAGCCATCTGTGTAAGGTTGCAGTGAGTGTTGTTTTCAGAGACCATGTTTTGGAGAAAAAATTAGAATGGTTGTTGTGTAACAAGGAATCAAAACCTAAAAATTGGATATTGGCCAACTGCACAATCTTGTGTTACAAAAATGAAGAGAAAATTCAAGTAAATTTCTGGATGAGGTTTTTTCTGATTATCTAGATTTTTAGCATAATTTTATCCCTCAGGTAATGATTATCACTATATTACATATAAAACAGTTACATTCCTGGTTAAACTAAAAATAACTAGTAAACACAATTTTAAAACTAGTATACCTTTTAGTACCATAAAAATTATTTTATTTGTAAAGCTTTATGTTTTCTGTTTTGATTTGTATAGTGCATAATACATGTCTTTGATTAAACCCACAATACATCGACAGCATTATTTCAATTTTATAAATATGATTTTAAGTATAATAATGTAACACTTTACTTTCCTAGTGGTGAACTGCAATACTTAAACACCGTAATACTTAAAAATTTGAAGATCCTGGAAGTTCTACTCAAGGTTGAGATGTATATTCTTTTGAGTTTTTATAATTTATTTTTTTCTGTCTAAAAACACTCAATCAACCATGTACTTTAAAATAAACCCTTTTGAATAATTAAAAGGTTCTTGGACAAATTACATATGCATTAAAAAGCTTCAGAATCAGAGTAACAGCATGATAAAACTATTTCACTTAGCATCCTTTATCCTTTTGCAATTTCTATGGATTTTTACAGCACAGTAAACTTTACTTTTTATGACAAACTTGGCATGATGGAAGATCAGTTTTCAAAAAAAAAACCAACTATGTAAAATGTTTTACTTATGCATCTGTGTATCAAAGATCATAACTGTAACTGCCACGGGTAAAATCTATTTCTCACATTAACATGGAGAGGTGTTTTGTATTGTTTTGTTTTAATTAAGCTTACTAAATTCTGGTTTTATGCTAAGCTAAAAATGGTTATGGAGTATTTCAGCCAAATGCAACACCTTTTCCTCTGTGAATTTTACTGGGAATAGTATTCATTAACATTCTAAGATATGTTCCTGGAACATTAATTTTAAATGTGTTCATTTAGATATAGTTAATATAGTGAAAACATGAGTGAGCTCATTAATAAAATAAATCTATCAAACTTTTGATGAGAAATAGCATTGAAAATCCAGCAGTGAGCTATGCTTATGAGGCTCTCTATCTCTCTCTTTCGATCGATCTCTCTCTCTCTCTCTCTCTCTCTCTCTCTCTCTCTCTCCCTCTCTCTCTCTCTTTTGGTAAGAAGCATATGTTAGCATCTTTTAGAACCATCTGGAAAGACCAAGTTTATATCAGAAACAACAGGCAGAAAATGTCCCTTTACAAATTATAACATTTGCTTTAGAGTATCTGTTCCCATTCATGAGACTGTAAGGTCTGAGGATACGTGGAACCTACCTGTACTCTTAGTAAATAATTATCCAGTAGCACTTATTTAGCAAATACTAATACATGTTTGTTATATGCTAGTGATGGAATTTAGATCCTAGTGGAAGAGAATAAGAAACACAAATGATTTTAAAAATTGATAAATAAAATTTTGTAGTCAACGGTGGTGTCATTTCAGGGGATAACAGGAATATACTTAACCACCTTAGATGGGAGGGTAGAGAAAGGTCTATCTAAAAAAGTAATTTTTAGGCTGGTTCCTGATTCTAGATGAGAAGATCCTAGGCATACACAAAGGTGTGGCAGATTATTTTTATACAACAACCATCATTCAAAAGAGCACGTGGTACTAACTACATAATACTGTGCTGGACACTCTATGCAAGGTCAATGTAGAATTGTTTTTCACTATACTTTACTTATATCTTTTTTTATTATCTATATAATATCCACAAGTCAAAAATGTAACATTGAATTCAAGTGATTCTGTTTTCACAGCTTTGTAGAAAATATTTTCTCCTATCCAGGCCACAAATCCTCTCTTCTTAGCATCATAAACTATCAATTAAAACTAGGTCAGCAACTATAGAGGTTTAAAAAAGCCATATTAATATCCCTGACATTTCTGCTGATGCTGGTTGTACTTCTTTTTGCTCTGGTGCAGTGATGAACGCATTCTGGAGTCTCAAATCATTAACGAATCTGTACCAAAACTAATAAGCCAGGTAAATGACATCTGATACTAGAATCTGAATTGGAGACTCTGTAAAAGCTAGAACATCAAAATATATTTTGTTGCATTTATTCTATATTAGAGTCACTTTCTATATAATAACCGTATGGGAATATGATTAAGAATTAGAAAATCTACCATCCTTTTTATGTTTAATTATTTATTACTTCTTGGAATTCATGGTTATATGAGAAGAGTAAGGTGTAATTATTATGCAATCAGCCAAAAAAAGATCTGATACCAGTTCCTCTACAAGGATCTTTTGCCACGTACACAATGTTTCAAACCTCATTCAACTTACACATTTTAGAGCAAGAAATATAATTTTCTGCTCCCAAAAGTAACAAGCACTCCATTTGTGGTTATGAGTGCCCTGACCTTGGTCATTGTGTTTTTGCATAGCATACTCATGCAAGGAAGAGAAACAATACCAAAGACCTTGAGCTCTACTGTCAGGCAGATTTTGAATCTCTGTTTTGTCATTTCCGATCTGTGATCTCAGGGGAGCTAGTTAACATCCTTAAGTCTATTTAAATCTGTGAAACAAAGGTACTTGGTGTTTAAGATTGTCATCAGGGTAAGGCTGCATAACATATTTGAAAAACTTAGTACAGTGCTGGTACATGGCAAACATTAATAATTGAACATCATTATTAAGTACCATTATTGCAGATTGAAAAGAAAATTGTGTTTCTATAAAACAGCAAACTTTTCTTGTACTCTTTCAGCACTTTTCTATGTGATGTAATCATCCAAATCCTATCCATCATTTTGGATACCCAAAACTGGAAACTCGAGTGGTAACTTGGGCCATTGTGTTGTATTTCAACTCAATGCAAAGAGAGGAACTGGAATTAATGACTAAGAAGAGATAATTAAACGGTTCACACCAATCTAAATATTAATTAAAAATAAACATTTGCTTATTGCTTTAACATTTTTTGAAGGAGACATTAGGAAAAAAATGTTATTCTCAAAAGTTCTGAGTCACTCCTTTCAATAACTTTTCAAATGTTGGGCAGCCTTACTCTTCTTTCACAGAAAGTTCTAATATAACACATGGAATTTAGCCAAGAAAGCAAATGGTGGTCACAAAGGAAACATTTCTGGAAGAAGTTCAACTCTAAGCTATTTTTTTTAATGCTGTTAAAAATATGCCTTTCAAATGGCATAAAATAATTTTAAAACATGCAATCTATTCCTAAGTAGAACTGCAAAATTTTACTTACTTTTATTACCTGTTGAAGATTATTTTCATTGCAGCAGCATCCTCTCTGTTGTTTCCTTCAGGGTTTTTTCACTTTTGCATCTTTGGCTCTTCCTGTGGCTCTCATCAGACTTGGCTTGCCCTTCAGAGTTCAGCACTGACACTACCTCTCCACACAAGCCTTCTCAGCCCACCCCATCAAAACCCCCTGCCAAGAGATATGCTCCATTCCAGCAGCCCATTTACTTTACTTCATCTTCCTTACACAAAGTTGTAAGATGGACGTATTTAATTTACTTCCATTTTTAATATAGCAAGCTGGTCTTCTTCATCCAGACAGAGGCCATGATTCTCTCTCCCACTAATACATTCCTAGTGTCTAGAAGTGGGCTAGGCCTGTATGAGAAGAGTAAGCACTCAATAAAAATGTTCAAATTAATGAATGAAGAAACAAGTAGTTTTAGTTTAGTTTTCTTCTATTTATGGAAGGTGCAGGGAAGAGAGTATGAGTTACATTTGAAGCAAGAAAAGTTTGAGATACTTGTGAAAACATCCAAGGGGAGACTACTACTTACTGACCTGGATGTATAAGCCTACAGCAATAAAAGCTATAGAGTTTGGACATAGAAATTTGGGAATCTTTATTTGAAAGATAGGCTGTGAGTGAAGATAGAATATGCACAGTTCAAGAATGTAGAATAACAGGAAAATATCATGAAAACACAAACCATCAGAGGATAAGTAAGGGAGTAGTCAGTTTTATAGATTGAAAAGGATCCACAGTGATAGAAAGAAGACAAGGAAGAGTTTCATGGAGACTCAGACAAAGAACAGTTTAGGAAGCAGAGAATGAGCAACTGAGCCAAAGGTCACTGACAGTCAAGGAAGAAAATACACAGAAAATGTCATTTAGCTTTGTCAACATGGAAATTACTAGAACATTAGCAACAGTAGTTTCAACGGAGAAGGCTGGAGTGGGCTGAATAATGAATTGGAGGCAATAAAGTGGAAAGAGTGTGAAGGGGACTATCTTGGGAAGCTCGACCAAGCAAGAACGGACAGGTCCATATCCCGTTATGTGAAAATTTGAGGTCAGGTGTGTTTTATAATTCTGATAATTTCACACTTAAGATAGTTAAGGAAACATCTATTGTACATAAGTGACACCTTAAGAAAGTTAAGGAAACATCTATTGTACATAAGTGACACCACAATGAATTTTTAACAGCATCCCAAAATCAAATATTATATTAAAAATTCCATTAACCTTTTGTGAGTAAAATTAATGAATATTCATGCTAAGTTAGATAAGACTATAAATTGTCATTTGTCAGTAAAGACTTGCTATAGTTTTGAACAGCTATATGAAATTTTTTTTAAAAAATAAACTTTTGGTTTTCAACTTCATTTGATATCTGGATTGTGGCTGAAGAAATAAGTAGAAAAACCAGGTAGTAGCTGGGCAGAGATTTGCCTATAATACTTTTCTTTGGTTTTTTATTACTAAAGTTGCCAAATATATTTTTAAAATAATACCGGGGATCCTAATAAAGACTGAGGAAGTTAGAAGTCAGGTCCCTGAGAAGTCAATTTGTAAGAAAATCCAGGGAGCACAGAGAGGAGCTGGCATTTCATGGAGAGATGGTAGGGCTTTAAATAAAACCCAATAAAACAAAAAGAATGGTATAGATGAGGCATTTATTCACTTGGTAGAGGGCAGGTAGTGAGATTCATTTTTAATACTTTTTATTTTCTCTTTGAAATGTGATAAAAAGATATTGCCAGAGAGTTTAGAGAGCAGAGAGTCCACTGTTTGAGGATGAAATAGTATTTCCGGAATATGGGAGGGCAAAAATTACTAGAAAAAAAATGTTATGCAGTGTGGCATTTGTATCAACATCATTAAACTCAACAAATCAAGTTAAAATTTGATCAATCTCTATACATTTGTAAGGCTCTATGATGTTGGCAAATCTGTTCTGGGCATTAAAATAGAGAAGGAAATAAGAAAAAGTCACTGTTCTGTAAATTAAATCCTAGTAGGAGAGAAATTTTGAGTAAACATATCATAAATTAAACACTCAAAAATAAATTAGGAACATTTCTCAATTCATTTAAACTAACTGTGTAGAAGTGCATGGGAATTAACTCTAGGGTCAGGATTTTCAGAATCAGTGCTGATATATCAAATTATTATAGCCAAATTAGAGCAAGAGCAATTGATAAAATAATTCATATAAAATCACCATTTTTGACCTCACATAATCACACGATGAAAATTTTTGCAAATAACATATTTAATGTTAAGATAAAAACAAAAATGAATGTATCAATAGAATGAATTTTTTCATAAAATAGTTATTTTAAAAGTTATTATAACGTTTCATTGCTGTGTGTGGATCTGATAGAACGTTTGAATCGTGTGCTACAGAAAACTAGTTTTATTTTACAAATTCATTACAGGCAAGCACTTGAATCATATTAACAATTGCAAATCATGGAAAAACACATTTCCTTCACTAGACATGACATTTTGTCTGTGAGAAACATCTTCCATCCCCTCCTGAGGGAACCACATGATATAAAAGATTCTCACTGAAAATGTGTATCGCGGATTGTTTCTTGATTACAGTGTCATGCATCATGGTGCTCTGGTTTAAAGTCTTTGTGCTTCCCTTCAAATCACTGGTTTCTGAGCACTCCTGTATCAGCAACTCAAAATGTAATGTCCTGAAAACTGACAATCAAATTGCAAACTGAGATGAATACTTTTTTTTTATATGAATTAGTGCAACTCAGTCAAGCTATTTCATTTTTTATGTGGTTTCTAAAACTTCTTTAGTCATCTTCAAATAAAACATGTTCTCAGTACTTTTAAAGATTAATAGTTCAACAATATGTTGTGCAGCAGCGAGATAAAAATTAAATAAAGGCTGATGCCCGGAAAACTTACTTTTTTATTCTGGGATAAAAAGGACAAAAACAAACAAACAAAAACCCTGCATACTGGTCTCCCGTGCCTTTTAACTAGCAATGGGATAGCAACTATTCTCAAAATACTGAATACAAATCAAATGTATAGCCTTTATTTGAAATCCTCCAGTTATTTAGGTTTTATTATACTGAGTGCGTTAGGCCTGTACACACACACATTGCAGAAGCAGACCTGACTCAAGGATTCAGGTCATCTGTGGGAGGGGAAGCAGCCCCTGGGGGAGGGCGGTGTTTTAGGGTCTTCAGTGATAGTTCAGCTATTGATACAGAACAAAAAATAAACAGGTAGAAATTATGGACTATCATCATATGCTTACAAATCCTAACTACTTTATTTTAAAATAAACATAAATAAATTCATCAATATTCCTCACTTCTAAGAGTATCATCCTTCTGAGTGTAATATGTTGAAAATTACAAGTCACTTCTTGGTTCTATTGGGTTGGCCAAAGAAGTTCATTTGGTTTTTTGCATAAGATGGCCCTAGTAGCATTTAGTTGTCTTTAATTTCATTGGAAACAATTTTTGTTAGATTGTATTGTGACAGATGTCTTATCAGCATGCATTTAAAAAAAATAAAAATTAGTGAATTTTTGTGTAGCCATTTTAATATTGAAGATGGAAGAAAATACCCAACATTCCTGGCATATTATGCTTTATTATTTCAAGGGAGGTAAAAATGCAACTGAAATGCAAAAAAAGATTTGTGCAGTGTATGGAGAAGGTGCTATGACTGATTGAACATGTCAAAAGTGGTTTGTGAAGTTTCGTGCTTGAGATTTCTTGCTGGATGATGCTCCATGGTAGGGTAGGGCAGCTGAAGTTGACAGCGATCAAATAGAGGCATTAATTGAGAACAATCAATGTTATACCATGCGGGAGATAGCCAACTCACTCAAAATATCCAAATCAATAAAGTTGTTGGTGAAATGGAAAAAAAATATGGACTTTTTGGCCAACCAAATATATTCTGTGTCATTCCCTAATAGGGAAATATGTTTCCAAATGACAAAACCATATTAGACATCACTTTTTAAACTTATCATGTGGCATGTCAACTTATTGAGGACTTAAACCTGCATAAGAAGGTGAATTTAGTGTTGAGTGGATTGTCTTCATTCACGACTTTAAGTCTCATAAGAATGGGTAATCTCAAAGAACCATTAAACAGATCAAATGCCTTTCGAATCTAGGTTACTGGCTTTTATCTGTTTTATCTAATTAGAGTCCTAAATGTCCATTGATGATTGTTTTTAATAATTATGCTGATGGCTTTAGTCCATTTCCTACTACATTAGAAAAACACCACACCTTGACATTTTCAAAAAAGAAATGCAAATTAAATAAATAAGCATAGATTGTGAAAAGCTACACCTTTTAATACTCTTCATGTGAACCCAAAGGGGAAAAAAATGCTTTGAAGTGGAATTTTTCACTTATTTATGTAGTTATAATAAATATAAAATAAATAAAAATTTAAAAAAATATATAAAATAAATACATATGAAAATCTGGTTCCCTTATTCTTCTTGTCCCTTTTCCATGAATACAAGTGGTTTAATCTTTAAGAATAAAAACATGTACAGTGTACTTACTCTGGGTCGATAATTTACAAAGCTTGGATTTGAACCCAGGCAGTTTGGCTCTAAAGTATATGAAAAACCCAGTAAGTTCTTTCATAAATACTTTTTAAAATTTCATCAAAATCTACTGCAACTAAATGGCCTCCAAAATGAGCAATGACTATAAAGTACTAGGCTACATGCTTTGAAGTCTCCAAGATGAAATGGGCGTCAGAAGCTTATGGCCCAGTGCAAGGAAAAACTGTGAATAAATGCAGGGTCTGTGCAGTACACGTTAGAGTGTTATTTCTGGATATTATAAATAATTCCACCTAAGAATGTCTAGGAAGACATTCCCAGTTTGACTACATTGTTTTGTCCAGGCACTGTTCTAGTTTGAGTGCAGAGAGGCCGGTCTTCTGGCAACCCCACAGTCCATGGCAAACCAGGGTGATTGGTCATACAGCATAGCTTAGCAAAAGTAGTGCCCAACCCAAAAGAACTGAAAGCAGGTTCTCAAACAAATAATTGTGTACCAAGGTGCACAGCAGTAGTACTAACAATAGCTCCAAATGGAAAGATCCCAAATGTCTGTCAATCGGGATGAATGAATCAAGAAAACAGCATGTACATACAGCAGAGTTTTGTTCAGCCATAAAAGGAATGAAATACAAATGAATTCAATAACAAGGCTTAACCTAAAAAACAAATTAAGTGAATGAAGCCAGACACAAAAAGGCCATGTGTTGTATGCTTCCATTATATGTAATATCCACAATAGATAAAATCAAAATTGTTGATAGCCAGGGGTTAAGGGGCGGGGATGCAACTATTTAATGAGCATGAGGTTTTCTTTAAGAATGAGGTAAAAACTTTAGCATTAGACAGAAATGGTGCTTGCACAACATGGAGAATGTGCTAAATGTCACTGAATTATTCACTTTAAAATGGTTCATTTTAAGTTATGTGAATTTCATCTTAATAAAAATATGTACTAATCAAAATTCTAGGAAACAGAACAAATTTAGACGCACACTAATGCATAGTACTCTATAAAAAATTAAAGAACTAGTCTTACAAGTTACATATTATTAACTAGAATAATCAATCAGAATTAAAGGGTCAAGTGATATTAGTTATCAAAGAATACGCTATCGCTGCTATTTTAATTTACATAAATTTCTATGAAAGAAACAAACTCCAAGTCATATTTTGATAATAGATCCTTAAGATATTCATCAATAGAGATGAATTAAAATAATTATCGATCTTAATTTTTGACTATTCTATAACATTGTTACCTATGGACTATCTACAGTGTTATAAGAAAACATAAGGAGTAATAGTTACATTTGCTTAAAAATGTCACTGAAAATAAGTACAGGAATAAATAGTCTTTGAACAAAACTGACTGACTTGCTAAAAGCCATGTAGTAACAGTATTTTAGCAAATTCTCTTTAGGAAAATAATTTCATTCTTTTATTTTTAGGATTTAGTGAAAGAAAAAGAATGTGCAGCAACTATAATTTGCATCAACTGAAGCATTAAATTTCATGATTTACTTGTTCATGGAAGCATGTGAAATCAGATGTAATATTCCTCCCAAGAAACAATATTCTCACTGCCATTTAAAGATTCTTTTTCACTAAGCCAATGGGAAAACTGAAAATTAAGCTTACTGCTTAATCTTTGTTACTATAAATCTTGCTTTCCAGGTTATGACCTTTTTTTTTTCAGTTGAAATGCAGTTTCCAAATGCACCATTGATTTTTCTTACAGCATATCAACTCATCTGTACATGGACTGATAGGCAAAGGAAATTCTAGGTCTAAAATTAGATTTGGTGCTCTCACTTTGGCTTTGAGTTTTCCATTACTGTTCCTTCTGTGACAAAAGACAGTACTTCAAAACTAGAGCACGTAATGATTAGAACTTATTACACAAAAATATATTTGTCTTTATTTGCAGAGGCTGTTGTTTTTATTATTGTTAATATTTATTTTTTGACAGAGCATGTGATTGCTTTTTTGGCAATATTTATTGTGGATCTTCTGAATTAAATATCATCATCTGAGCACTTACAATATCAGAGAAAACATTTTATTATGCACAACTTTGATTGGCATCATTGGATTTGCATGGTATCCGTCTCTGATATGCGTTCTATCCTCAAGTAAGTGATCTATGTAATTGAGTACAAAATGGCTTTTTCAAAATATTCATTTAGTTCAACAGGTGTTTTTGGTCTTTTAATTTTCTCATGACTTTGTTAGCTGCATAATCATTCAATGAGCACTAGATAAAAGTCATAAAAAGATGTATTATTAGAAATTGTTACTGATCCCAATGCTTTAGATTATAAGAAATTAATGAAATTGGTAATATATAATTCATGATGTAATATATTATGTTCAATATACACTACAAAAATCCTGAAAAAAGAGAGAGGTGGCTTCTAGTCCAGGTGATGAGAAAAACATTTATGAGAAATTTGAGATGATGCAAACAAAATTGTGGAATTAGGAGGCACAGGCTGTGTTTGTGCAATAATAGGAGGACTAGAAACACAGAACAGAGGGAAGAATAATAAAAATGAATATAATTTAAAATGCCAAAAAATGAGTTTTGGCTTATTTTATAAATATTTTAAATAACAAAGTTGAGAATTTTAAAATAATTCTGTAGGCAATGATAAATTTTTGAAAGTTTTTCATTCCCCCCCCCAAAATTTGAAAAATAAAATTAATATGGCAGTCCAAGCATGATCCATTGCAGGTTAGGAAAGGTCAAGACTCTGTGAAGCCAGTTAGGAGACTATTATCATTTCCTTATATGAGATAATGAGGCCCTAACAGGGTGGAAGCAATACATGTGGGAAAAGAAAAATTATCTCCCTTGAAAAAGACAAATGATTGTACCAAATAAATAGAATGTCCTGATTATAGGAGCACTGTGTTACAATTGAGAAGCAGGCTGGTTGGTGGAGACAATGATGACTTTTAGATAGAAGACTATATGTCCAGCTTTCCTGGGTTCATCCAGTTTATATCTGTTGCCTAAATGTAATTATTAATAAGGCTTATTTAAAATATTTCTCAAAAATGTCATGAATTAGATAAATTTTATGGGAAATCTACTTAGTAGAAAAAAAAACAAATTAAACTACAGAGCATGCAATAAGATAAGAAATAAGAATAAAAATTGAGGTTAGAAAGAATTTGAGATTCATTTATACAAAGAGGGGCTTTATTTATAGGAATACACTACTTTACTGAATGAGAAGATGAAAGGTTATAAAATTGCTTTTACAGCGTGAAAAAAAGTAAAGGCATTAGAAGAGTTGTCAGTCACAAGAGGCAAACCAGAATGGCACAGTGGTGTGTAAATCAAAGACAAAGATTTGAAACAACAAAGGTAGACCCCTATCAAATCATGCAGATGTTGAGGAATTAAAGACCAAGGTGAGTTCAATGATTTTATGACTAAAAAACTATACAAGAGTAAACCTCTGGAATCTGAAGATTAGGATATAGATGCATTATATCCAACCTATTTTTTTACCACCCTGCTTGATTTTTAACTTATTTGCTACTATAAAATACATATTTCTCTTTGCTCCATCCCTGGCAAATGATGCAATGATGTTAACTGCTGCTGGAAACCGGCAGCAACATATACATACACCACAGCCTAATGTTTCCCATTCTAAAGACAGTTTCCTATGATGGGGTTGTCTTTTATACAGGCAATCTGAAAGATTTTAAAGAACAGTATCTTCAGCTTCAGGTTACACAATCCAGATTTTAAGTTGTTATTGAGTGAGTGGCTAGTGGTGAATTGAAAAGAGCACCTGTGTGCTTTGAATTCACAGCTGGACTTATCAAGGTCAAAAAGACTTATGTGTGCTTGAAAAGAACATGTAGGAAAGAACAACTCAACGATGAAGGGAGACAACTGCCACTCCTGTGTGCTTGAAGAAGGGAGGTCTCAGAGGAGGCAGGAGAGAATGGGTTCAAAGGTTAGGATGGAGAGTTGATGGAGGGAAGGTACACAGGAAATGTAACAGTGCATAAAGATTACAGCAAAGGAAAAATGTGAGATGAGAAACCTCATATTCAATGCAGGTATGTTTTTTTAAATTGAACAGACCTTTTGAGAATAAGAAGCTGTATATTATTTAAAACAAAAAATAAAACAGTATATACAATTTATACCTGGTAATAACTTTACATATTCCCAAACACATTAAACACATTTTACATGTGAACCGGTTGGGCAGCTGTACCTGCCATGCTCTCCCCATATCTCCTCATCTATGCATATGTTGACTGTTCTTTCAGGGTCTTCTCAAGTCTCATGTCCTTCCCCAAATGTCTTGACAGCTTTTGCCCACAGTGATACCTCACTCCCCCAAATACTCAGCACTTGCTTGGTGCCTCACACATGATACTTCATGACCTGTACCTCTAAATTGTTCTTTCAAATTATATCTATGCATTGCTTATTGTTTCAGAACTATTGCAATTTCATATGGTTTAAAGACTATATAATTTATTTTATATTTGATTATAGTTTTCTGTTATTTTAAATTTAACTTTTTAACATTTACAGATGTCCCCATCCCCCCCCTTTGCCCTCTGGCCCCAACTTCCTCAGGCCATCACCACTTGGTTGTCCATGTACATGGGTCATACATCTATCATGTCCTTTGGCTAAGCACTTCACCTTCATTCATCTAGTCCCCTCTCCCCTCTGACAGCTGTCAGCCAGTTCCTGTATTCATGCCTCTGTTTCTATTTTGTTTATCAGTTTATTTTGCTCATTAATGTCCACATATAAGTGAGATCATATGGCATTTTTCTTTCACTGACTGGTTTATTTCACTTAGCATAATAATCTTCAGGTTTATCCATGCTGTCGCAAAAAATAAGAATTCCTTCGTTTCCAGACCTTGGCTATTGTGAATAACACTGCTGTGAACATGGAGGTGTATATATTCTTTCTGATTAGTGTTTTGGGATTCTTAGGATATATTCCTAGCAGTGGAATCACTAGGTCAAAAGACAGTTCCATTTATAATTTTTTGAGGAAACTCTATACTGTTTTCCATAATGTCTGCACCAGTCTGCATTCTCACCAACAGTGCACTAGGGTTCCCCTTTATCCATATCTGCACAAGACTCATTGTTTGTTGATTGCTGATGATAGCCATTCTGGCAGGTGTGAGGTGATATCTCATTGTGCTTTAAATTTGCATTTCTCTGATAGAAAACTATGTAACTTTTTTTTACCATGGTGATTCTTCTAACTCTTCTTATATGACCTAAATTTAAAAAATGGTCATTCTAACATGCCTACAACAAAATGACTGGGAAATTATGCAAAAAAGAAGATTTTTTAAAATTGCACATATCATGTTAACTAACATGAATTGAAACAGAAAATGTGTTTGTATTATTTCAAAGGTAATAATAAATCATTAAATAAAAAGACATCTGTGAAAGTCAAAACCATCTGAATTTTCATACCCTGAAAATCCTTAAAGTACTTGATGATGTCATTGTATTTTATGTAGGCATTAAATAATCTTTTACAAAAGAACATTAAATCAGAGGAGACAGTATATGAGACGTTATTCCAGAAAACAGGTAAACAGGCACCAGGGGGACAATTTCGGTTTTGCATACATTGAGGCTGTTGTGCTCTGTTGGACATATAAGTGGAGTCGCTCAGAAAGCAACTGAGCAAATCATTTTAGAGCTTGGAAAAGCATCGGAAGCTAGTTAAAAACAGAGACAACACTGACACAGCGAAAAAACATAGAGTGGGAATAAAAAGGGTCTAGCACAAATCCTGAGATGCACGCAGTTAATGAGCATAGAGGAGCAGAAATTCATATATAAAATCACAAAGGAGCGATCTGAAAGGGAAAATCGTAGTCAGGAAAATGTTCTTTCACAGAAGCCAAGAGTTTAAAGATGAAGTGATGATCTACAGTGACCACCAGTAATGTCCTCATAAATGTTGAGCAAGCCACTAGGAAGTGGGAGCAGGGCTGAGCTTGGTAGTGTTTGCTGAGTTTTTGTATTGTAAATATTCAAGATATGTTCAATTTTCAAACTGCCAGCAGAATATCAAGTAGCTCTCAAAATTCCTGAAATTTTAACAATTGGCTCTTTCAATTGGATAAAAGCTGGCTCCTGTGTACCACTACATCAAGTTGAACTAAAATGGGTTTAAGAGTTGGTTAGATTATACCTTGGGTCACTGAGACACTTCACATATGTGGGGAGAGAAGGGACAGGCAGAGGGAGGAGTGGTACCTGAGAAGATTGAGTACAATGCCCTTTTGTTTCACACAGAAGTTTTTAATCCCACATTCTAAACCATGGCAAAAAATTGACCAATAGAAAGTATGTTGATGCCCTATAACACTAGGCTTCCTTGATCTTCCAAATACTTGTAGCTGTATAGATTTCTTTCTTGTCCATGGACAAACAGATGAGCAAGTTTTTAATTCCATAGATATATAAAAATACAAATGCAGTAATCACAGTTGTGTTAGAAGTAAGAATCCAAAAAAAGCATCTTGTTTCAAAGTTCGGTCATAGTGCACCATGTGTAATTAAAGTAATAAAGCGTGGATATTTTGGTTGCTTTTTATCTGAAACTTTTTCATAACTTGGACTAATGTATTCACATATGAGGAAAAAACTAGACTCCAAAAGGTATACACACAGACCATGCCTAATCTATAAACTTAGTTTTTAGGACAAAAGCCATATTCTCAATGTCTTAATAACAGTAAACAGTAATATATACTTTTGAGATTTTCACATATCAATTAAATACTTATTCTCCACCTAATTCTATCTGATAAAAAGAATTTACAGAATGTTCTACTAAAGCACTGAATAAATTTGCTAAGTAACAATTAGAGGAAGAAAAAGAAAATAATGATTTAAATGACAAAATACTTCTATGAGAAAATAAATACTCATACAAGTTTGCATATCTTCAAGAATACTTCCTATATATAATTCATCTTTTATTAAAACTGAATAATTCCATGTTTTCAGCTGTTTTCATTCCATTATTTGAACCTATTTAAATAAAACCCAATTCTCATGTTTCTCCTGCAGTCAGTCCCACAATGCTGTGAGAGTTTATCATTTATAACTTTGACACTATGACTTAATATCTGTATCACCCACCTGGCTCATTTACCTGGCAGTAGCCCACAAGGCCTCCTGTCAGCCAGCACATCTTCACATACCTCATCTTTTACCAGGGTACATTATTTTTCTGCCTGGGAAAAAGGACAAAATATATTTTGTGTAAACTAGAGTTTTGTGTATATAATTTCCTTTTTTCACAGCACCAAAAATCACTGAGTACTGTACTACACGTGAGTTTGCTGAGGGCTTTCATCATGGACCCAGAGATAGTGGGATTTCCGTTTTACCTTCCAGAGATACTGTAGAAAATATCCTTGTCTATTATTGCTCATATGGTCCTTCAGGGTTTCCCGTCCTTTTAAAGGCCTACCAAAGTTTTGAACATGGAAGGTCTTTTGTTTTGAAATAAGTTTTGTTTAGAATACATCAATTAACTCATTGAAAATCTTATTGTTAATATGTCATTTTTCATCTTGACTTAATGTTAGTTATGTACTGCCTGGTCTTAACCTTTGTGTGCTTGAGAGATTTTTTTAAATCTATGTTAAATAAGTGTCTGCTGATTGGTATGCATTCTAAAGAACCCTACATAGAATTGCCCATGAAAGTGAAGTTTCATCATAAATAATTATCTAACACTCAGAATATTTGACCTCATCATTTTTTATTTTGATTTATGTTCAAAATAGACAATATGGTCTAATTTTCTCATTCTAGATTCATTCATGTAGCATGTTTTTAATAATTGACAGTCAGAAATAGTTATTATTACTTATTAGTGGCTTTAGAGGATTGCTATCTCTTTGCCCTCAAAATTGAATTTCTTGTGCATTTCTTAAGCTCTGCTGTCAGATGAACATGGCTTTCCAAATTTATTGAAAATCTGTTTTCATGTGATCTAATAATAGACTTATTAGTCCCAACTAAGTCCAAAACTTATTTTTACTAATTAGATTAATTTACCTTGGTAACACAGGTTTTTAAAGACTTAATTTGACCAAAAAAAAAAAAACTTTCATGGGCCTAATGCAAAAAAATACACTCAAATATCAAGTTAATTCCTTGTTGCTGTGTTTGTTTTCTCTATCATGATAATCAAGAGATCACTTTTAGTGATTTTCTCTGCAAATAATTTGTATAGTCAGTCAGCTCTCTCTGATATTGTCCATAATAATATTTTTATTTTGACAGCAAGTGAATTTACAAGAGATTTAGTTTTGTCTTTCCAACTTATATGAGGGAAGAACCCCCCCACCAAAATGGAATTATCTTCTGGCTAGCAGGTCCCCTGTAGAACAGGCTTCCCCCGCTAGGTGAGTATTCTAGGAACCCATCTGTATCAGTGTGCCAGCTGGTGTTGCTGTGAGAGTCTGCATTCAGCTTCAGTGAATTTTATTTCTGAAGATTCAACGCATTTGCCCATTTCGTGATGGGTGATTTATGAGTGCTCCTGCCCATGTGGCCCTGAGTGGTTAGTAGATTTGATCAAAAACAGCATGACCCCACCCTCTCTATTCACCCAGTCTTGCCCCTGTTGACTTGTTTTGCTCCCCTGGATGAAAAAATTCTTCAAGAGGAAACATTTTGCTGATGTGGAAGAGGTGAAACAAAAAATGGCAGAAGCACTAAAAGTCATCAAAATCTGAGAGTTCAAAAACTGTTCTGAGCAGTGGAAAAAGTGTCTGATATGTGTATTGGATCAAACAAAGGGTGCTTTGAAAGGGACTGAAGTTTAAATATGTAAGAATTAACATACAATTTTTTATAAATAAATTCTGGGGATTTGGGGGGCCCTCCCTCATATATACTACTATATTAATCTTTCCTATGTTCTTTCACCAAACCAAACTTTGTGAAACTGTGAAACAAATATACTGATAAATGTAACTCCAAAGCTAAACAGTTTTTTAAATCTAGAGTGCTCAAAAAAGAGTCAGTGAAAAAGTGATCTATTATCAGAGTATCTACTCAACAAAAGGATAGTATTCTGATTTGGAGCACTTTTCTAAAAAATTCATTATGTCCAAGTACAAAAGATAATTTCTAACATCAGTTAACACATCCTTCCTCTAAATTGGAATCATCACATGTAAGATGCATTGTTTTTTGTTTTAGCTCATTGACATCAATAATTTTTTTCAGTCTTCCACAGTTTGATATCGCTTTTCAGTCTTCCACAGTTTGATATCGCTTTTTTTAAAAAAGAAGTCACTTTTGTCAACTTCAACATCCCCAAAGTAAAATACTTGTACCACACTGATGGGCAGATAATATCAAGGGAGTTATTCACACATTGGTTATCAGATGTTTTGAGAAAAACATAGTTTTCATTGTCAATATCAATTATTTATTATTTTGCTGCTATAGCCATCATGTATCTCAGTTATAGGATTTCTTTTGCAGAATATGACCTGTTTCATGATTTAGTGTCAAAGCAAACTTTACAGTAGAATAACACACATGAGTAAATGTAATCCTCAGTAAGAAGTTTAGAGTTTTGAACCTGTTAACTTTCTTTTTTTCCTCTTTTTCAAACTTCAATAAAGTAGTCGATCAACTTCGTTTGTAGTTCTTATTGAAATGTTTTCAGTGTGGTTAGATTTTTATCTGAGAGTATTTTTTTACACAATATATATTTCCTTTTTAAGGTTTTCTTATTTCTAGAACAGTTATTTTTATGTCCAAAAAACCTTAGAACAGAAGTCAAACCAATGAAAACATCATAGGGCATATGAATGTGATTATTAATTCTCCCAGTGTATAAAAACTAGTATGGCAACATACTTTAAAATATATGACTTGAATGCTTCAAATACCTTTCACTTCAGTTTTTGTCACTGAATTTGTTACTTTCACGTAAAACACATTTTGATTCCTTTTAGAAAAAGCAAAATACACATCTTAATACTAGTTATAATGTCCAAACAATACTCAACTCATTATTCAATTTTATTGAAAAAGGATATACTTGAGTAATGTAGAGTAAAATGTCCAAGAAGCACTTGTCTGGCATTATTAAGTGCTAAGACTGTAAATAAGGAGTGAGAAGCATGTCCTGAAGAGGTTTACCCTTCAGCTTAGCTACAGTCCTCTGGTGGTTCATTATGGTGGCCACATGAGCCTGAGAGAAAGAACTCAGGGGATGTAAAGATGATCTGTTTGTTTGTTCTTTTTCACTCTTATTTGAGACTGAACACAAGCATAAATAGCCACATCTGAAGACACACCAGGTGCTGCTCATAGCAGCTGCAGTGATCAAAGGACAGTGATTCTATGTAGGAAAAATGCAAAAGAGCCACTGGTCATAGATTAGAATCCTCGATACACGTTTTGCAGATAGATGATGAGCATGTTGAGTAGCATCAGCTTTAGGAATGACTTGCAAAACATATAAAACATAGCAATGGGAAATCCTCCATATTCTCTTTATTTAAACACCTGGATTAAACACACTTTGAAAAAGAGCAAATTGTGGCTCATGATTAGAATATTGGTTTTGGGCTAATGTAAAAGTGTTTAGAAAAGCTTAAATGCTTTATACACATATATTTAATATGTTAATATTAGTGTTCAAATATGTTATTAGTTTTATTATTTGTTTGTAAGTATAGACAAGTGGTAAAAGGCTTCATTTCTGCTTAATCAATTAGTGTTTGATTTCCCATTAAGGGATATATTAGTGTCTATAATGAGGACCGGACTGGTGAGTTTTGTAAAATCGGCTTCCTCTATCTGAAAAGAAGGGTTATAATGCTACAATTGCTTTAATATTTCTTCTGACTCCTGTTGCTGAATAATATTTTACTAAAAAACATCAATTTTGTGAGCTGTACGCTAAAAGTCTTGTACCCTTTTTTTCCCCACAAGGTATATATATTCAGCATTATTCCTACATTATAAGGGCCTTACATAACTTTCAGATAGCAAGTCCCTAAAATGGCTTCTTTCTCTGAGAAGTAAATTGAGCAATAAAATGTCACATACTGTTTAGTCTCTACTAGGCTGAAGCTTGAAACAAGTATCACAGCTTACTGATGAGCAATCTTGCTCAAATAATGAGTTTTTCCTATCATATTCTATGTGAAACAAGTGCAAAAGGAAAACATTTCCCCCCAAATTACTCTGTGAACCTAATACGAACAGCACACTAATCTTCATTACATGGCAGAAGTTACTTAAGCTACTTAGCTCTTAGGATAACAATGATTTGAATTTGACTTCAATGTAGAAAACAACTACAGTACATTTTCCATTTAGAATAAATGTTGTTTAAATGAGGTTTAATTTTAGAACATAGTTATAAGGCACCTTCTGATTAGAAATCCTGCTGTTCAGATGTGATTTTATTTCAGAAAATCTGCAGTTACAAATTCCATTTTCTTCAGAATGCTGCCGTGTAAATGAGGCTTTTGAGCAGAACACATGCCGTTACCAGCTACCTCCCATTCATGGGACGGTCTTCTGAGTGTGCTTTCAATTAGGAACTCTCAGTGAGTTCATTGTAAAATCCAAAACACCCCACTTCAGCTCTGCCCCTTGGAGTTACCAGGCCATTTTGAAACCTAGTTCCCATTGTTCTTGGTGTTGAGAGTCATCCAAATAGGAATAAATAAAAATCGTGTACGAGAAAAGAATTTTTTTTAATTATCCACTTTTTAAATGTTTGTGCCAAAAGGACAGATGGTATAGTCGACACACACAAGGTCATGTTTCTTTGGAAATCGAATCACAATGCCTACCTCCTATCGTAAATAATTCTATCTGTAAGCACTTGTAGCCATATTGAAAGAAATGAAGCCAGTAAGTATCAATCCGTGCTTTAATCACTCAGAATGCAGAGAAGGCAACCTAAAGAGATACCGAGTGAAAGAAAGAATAAAGGGCAATAAAGAAGTGTCAGGGAATATCATCCTTACATTGTAGCAATTGAAAAGCACAAGGATTTACAACACAAAAATCTATGCCACTTTCTATTTGCTGTAATCCCCTCTTCATCTAGCTCAAATAAGCCCTGTTTCAGAAAAATCTCTAGTAATCATCATATTGACACCCCATCTAGACTGACTGCTAATGAGCCAAGATCTTTCTGCCGTAATTTTTACCCAAGAGCTCACACTTTCACAGCCTGTCAAAGAAACGGTGCCAAGCACATTTTCAATCTAAAAAATACTCTCCTCTTTTCAGAAGCTCTGTTTTCAAGTGCAGGGGGCTATTTGTTCCTGAATACCATTTTCCCTGCTCTATTTCAATTGTCAGCATGACTTACAATGAAATGAAGCAAGAATAAAAATGTTCCCTTCACTGTCAATTTGTGTCTTTCTTTATCCTTTCCAAAATCTCACGATTTTCATTTAGACCAAGCCCTTTAGAAGAAATTCTCCAACAGCAGCCATGTATATTCCTGATCTTAAATTAAGTTATGGGGACTTTTGTGTGTAAGGGGCAGAACAATAGTGTGAGGAAAGGCAAACAAAGAGCTTCTAGTTAAAAAAAAAAAAAAAAAGACTCTTTAAATGTCTTGAAGCTACTAAGCAAATCTATTTCATATTAACGGTACTTTCTTAACTATATCTTCCTCTTGCTATTTTTCCCCTTTTCCTTGACTTTATGAGAATCATCACTTTCATACAATTTATCTGTTGTTCTCAGTCTCTTCAGAGCTCTGACACTAATTTACAAACCTAGCTGAGGGTCAAGTCTTACTTTTAAGAGGAAGATCCTGTTACTCTTTATCAATGTATTTTCAATGTTTACATGATAAAAAGCCAAATAAAGAATCAATAGGCTCTGTTATCACTACTTCCTGCTCTTCCAAGAAACTGATATATATATATAGATAGATATAGATATAGATATGTCAGTCACCTAAACTGATGATTTATCAGTTTATGTATATGTAGTCATCTAAACTGATGTATATATTTATATATCTCACTAATCTGGTAATATCAGGTGTTTCAATGTGATTTTTCTTTTTTTTTTTTAACTATTTTAAACACTTACTATAGTACCTGCCTCATCAAAAGACTGCTGTGCCCTTATCCACAACTCCTCAAAAAATCTTGCTTACTTGCTGCGTCACTTCACAATTCCCCACTTCCTCTTAAAGTTACCCTGACCAGGTGTCTGTTGCATTGCTCTACAAAACTAATCTTATTAAGATCACATTCCAGATTTAATGATCAAGTCTTTGAATTCCCCTTATTCCACTTAGCATCAGCTTCAAAATATGTTCCGTGCTTAGCCTCAAGAAAACCACACACTCTGTTCTCCTGTTCGCTCACTGACATCTTCACTCAGTCTTTTTTGCTGTTTTACTTCATTCCCTTGACCTGTAAATACTGAAATGACCTTAGGGTTCAGGATTTGAATGTCTTCTCTTTTCAAGGTACACCTAGGAAATTGGATGCTTTCTCATGGCTTTAAATGCCATCTATTTACTGAAGACTCTCCAATTTAGTTCTTCATCCCAGACACATTCCCTGAATTCCTCTTGGATGTATAAGAAAAATTGCTTACTTAACATGGTTGCAGCAGAGACAATGAAGATTTTCAAAGCTTTGTGCTTTTACTTCCTGTATAGGACAGATGAGAAAGGGACACTCAGCCAAAGACAACATTTCTCTATAGCCCTTTTTTACCTGAGGCATAGAATGCGATCTTTTCCTCTGTTGGTAGAGGACAACAAAGCAGTCTTGGAGCCGCAGGCTGGTAGAATGTGGAGATGGAAGAAGCTCAAATCTTACTCAGCCCTTAAGGGAAGAGTGTCCAGAGGATTGTCCAACATGGACTCTGTGTTGGTTTATCGATGAGTGAGAAATTTTTATTGTATTAAGTCATGAGATTGCTGAGAAATTTATTACAGCACTAACAATAATACCCTAATCATTAGGGCCTGACATACAGCCAAAAATCAAATTCCTGACTTACTTCCTTATCCAATGCTCCCCACCAAAAACAGAAATTCTGATATTCTGATCATCTGCCAGTTGCTTAGGTTAAAAGTCTTGCAGCCATCCCTAACTTCTCTCTATCTCTATCTCTCACACCTCACTTCCAATTTACTTACAAGTCCCATTGGAACAACTATCAAAATAAATCCAGACTCCAAGAATCTCACCACATTTTGATCTATGAATCATCATATCCTATATCAAGTACTGTAAAATTTTTCTATTCATCCTTGTTGCTTCCATGCCTGCCCACCTATAATATTGTTTGCATTCAGTGATGTTTGTCACAAACAAGCCAGATATTGCTGGTCACGTTTGCTGCGAGGCCGACTCTGCTACAGAGATGAGCATGAAGGAGATTTGTTAGAAAGCGGTCTAGGCATCATGCCCTGTGCAGGAGAAGAAAGCAGGACTGGACAGAGGGAGAAGGTGAGCGGCAGCACAGTCTCAGTGAGGGTCTCGGTTAATCCCCCTGGAGCTCTGTGTTTGCCATGGCCTGGCATGCTTGTTCTGAGTCCGGGCAATAGCACTGAAACTCTATATTCTCATATCATCCGTCATTGTTACAGCCTGCCCTGGGAATGAGGCACACTTTAACTTAGCACATCAACTCTCTTCAGTTAACACGATTTTAGGAGAGGACCGAAGCCTGAGGGTTTTCTGCTGCCAACAGCTTATGCCCTGAGGGAGTAAGACTTTCAGTCTTGAAGGGGTTTTTGGGAAGAACACCACAGTGTCCACTACATCAAATCATGTCATTTTTACACTGAAAATCTTTCAGCGGCTTCTCATATTACTCAGCACCAACTTCCAAGTCCTTTGCAGGGCTGCTGAGAGATGTTAGTGATCTTGTTACTAGCCATTTTTATGTTATCTCTCAATATCTGCCTCTTTCATTTGCTTCAGCCCCGCCGGGCTACTGCTCCTCCTTGGATATGTCAGTCATAGCCTCACTTCAGCCTCTTCACTTCTTCTCCCCACTGCCTGAAGGGTTTGTCTCAATACGCCGCATGGTTTGGCCCCTTACTTTAGTTCAGGGATTGGCAATTATTTGTCTGTAAAGGGATATGTAGTCAATATTTAAGATCATGGACCAGATGGTCTTTGCCACAGCTACCCAGTGCCGCTTCTGTAAGCCCAAAACATTAATAATACAGCCAAATGAATGGATGTGGCTGTGTTCCTAGGAAACTTTATCTATGAGAATAGTTCGCTGTATTTGCACTATTAGCAATATTTTGCAGGCCCCTACATTAGTCAGATATTGGCTCAGGTGTGCCCTCCCCGAAAGCAGTATTAACAAGTTGATTAAGAACTTTACTGAAGAATGTACTTTCTCAGTGTCTCTTCTAGTCCTGACAATTATTACCTGTATAAACTCCAGTTTATCTGTTCTTTATTTCCAAAAAAAAAAAGGATTAATAACTCCTATATAAGGATATACTGATGGTCAAATGAGATAGCATTTATAAAACAGCTGTCATAGTACATGACACAAAGTGAATGCCTAATGAAAAGCACCTTCCCATCACTCAGTTTCTTCATACTGCTTAGCACTTACTACTGAACATTTATTTATTTAGTTATTAAGTTAGTTATTATTCAGATATAACCTTTTTCCCCTTCCCCCACTAGAATAAAGCTCTCTGATAGCAAGGATTGCCTTCTTGATTCATTGTTCAATTGCCTGATCCTACCAGAGTACCTTACCTATAGCAGGTCCTCAATACATATTTTTTGAGTTAATAAATGAATTAAGAGAGGTATGTACTTTGAAGGCCCTGAAATTAAATCTAAGAGACATAAGTTCACATTCCAAATCCTATGTAGTTTGGTTTGGCCAAGTCATTTATCTGAGCCATACTGTCCTTACCTGATAATGGAGAAAGAAGACCAAATGCTGAGCAACTTAAAAGAAACATCGGTCCTATGCCTCAAAACAATCTTCCTGGTGATTGTGTGGGATCGGGGATGCGGGATTGAAAAAGTTATAAGGGGATTAAATGGTAATGGAAACAACAGAATTAAAAATTTAAAAAGTGATAAGTATAAAAAAATCTGCCTTTTCTTTCACCTGAAGCTTACACTTAAATAATAGACATGGGTTTAACAATGGGATTCAGCGGCATAGGCAGTGTTCCACCCCTGGACTTTGTAGTTGTGCACCATCAACATTCCTGAACTAGTGCAGTTGTGATGATCTCCTGGAGTTAGAGGAAGCTCTCCAAACCTCCCAGGATCAGACTGATCTAAGCAAAAACTAAGAAACATGTTAAACTTAACAGTCTTACTTTATCTTGTTTGTAAATTATGAGCCTTATTACAAATAACTGAACTTTAAAAAAATTATTTGAGAATCTCACTTTATTGAATTTTTAAGGGAAAACAATTAGAATGGTTATTATTTCCAACACTCCCTATGGCTCACATTCTGGAAAGCCCTTCCTCTTCTGTCTACATATCAAAACCCTACCCACCTTCCTTTCCATCTCTTTCCCTGCATTATAGCTGAAGTCCATAGCAAACTCCATCCTCTAAACGTACTTGGTTCTACCCTGATCCCAGTATTTAAAATGCAGCCCTTCTCCCAGCAATCCAATTTTTTTTTTTGCTCCACTTCTTTATTTATATTTTGTCATGAAGGGCTCATCACCTTTTAACATGCTACAATAATAACATACTCCTATCATACACCTCTTGTTTATTGCCCACTTCTTTAAAATGTATAAGTCCCTCAGAGCAGGGATTGGCCTCTTTGGGTAACTGATAAGCCCCAAATACCTAGAACTGTGTCTGGCACACAGGAGGTTCTCAGCAAGTATTTGTTGAATACATTGTCATTAACACATTGCCATTGTGCTCACTTTTTATTTTATTCATTTTTTGCACTAATTAATGTACCTGTGCTTATTTTCTCTCCAAAATCAGAACACAGAATTGAGGAATGCTGAGTCTGTTCTCCACATCTTCACCAGATGCCAACAGAAATATTACATAAATATTAAAACCCAATAATCATTTGTTGAATGATTGACCGAAAAAGTGGCTAAATTAATGGTGGCTTAGGGAGGTCATATAATCTTTCACAATAGTAACAGAGCTAAATCCATAGGTTTCCATTGTCATTTGTTTTTGCATTTAAAGTAGGATGGATGTGAATTTTTATTAATGTGTTATAATATTTTATTTAAAGAAATAATAACTTGTACACAAGAACCAGTATTTAGCTCCCATGACCCTAGGTAAATTATTACCAAAACAGAGTGTTTTCAGAAGCCCTGAGGCAACAGCACAGCTGGGCCAAACTAAAGGTTTTAGAGAAAGAAATTATTACTCCAGAACAGCATTTTTCAACCATTACTGGAAACCACTCAACAACATAGAATTATATTTATCATATTAACTTTCCTAATAGGTTGACACTTATTTAACTTCTCTACTTCAAGAGATGAAAAGATAAATCGTATCATTGTTATTGGGAAATTGAGCAAAGAAAGTTTGGATATTTGTGTGTACAACAATTTTAAGGGATATTTCATGGATAAAATTACATGCAAAATGCATCTGATACCATTTTAATATTGAAATGAAAAAATTCCAGTATTCTAGAAACTAGCTTCCTATCTTGATTGGGAATTATGTCTAAACAAATCAAGGTAAATCAATGTTTATTCTATCTATAAAAATTTTTTAAAGCAAATGTTTTGCTTTTTTGTTTATCTTCAAATTTTAAAGCATCTGGAATATTGTTTTATGTTCACATAAATTCTCTTTCTTCATTGATATATTATTGAACTCTGAGGGAGGAGGAGATCCAGTGGCCTAAAGAGAAAATGACCATGCCATAACTTTAGACTTAATACAGTTTCACAATACTATATAGCCAAGTTG